>JAVXUL010000009.1:14333129-14353455 GCA_035590515.1 Trichilia minutiflora
TGATGGGGACCAATGTGCAAGGATTTGAGATGGACCAATCTGCAAGGTTCTCATATATTTCATTAAGGGTAGAAATGAAAATGTATAGGAATTGATTAGTTAATCGTTAGTTGCCAAGATTCATCTTCTTGGCTCGTGCACTGCTGTGTTGATAAAACCAGTGGAGGAAACAGGAAATGGGGGGCTGTTTTCTTCTTTGTTTCTTGTCATCTTCTTAAGGAATAATAATCTTCTTTCTAGAATTCTCTCTACATTCTCTCTCGTGTGGTTCATCTTCTTAGCTTTCTTGAAATTGAATTCTGGTTATCAATTTCCAGTTTTCAGGTGTAGAGTTGCTTGTGTTGTGGCTGTGTATTCATTAGTTTCTGTATGTTGCATTGGAGAGCTTGCTGGAAATTCTTCTGAGGCAAATCTTGTTGTTCTTGTGGTTGGAATTTCTAAATGGCAAGCATCAAAAGCATCCTACAGCCTTCTTGCCTTAAGGTAAATCTATTAACTCTCAAATATGATTATCATCCAAAACTTTTATCTTTTCATACATTACATCATGTCAACCAAGATAAGATAAAACCTTTTTAATGATTTTGGGGATTGAAATTATGAGCCATGACATTCAAGGATAGTGCAATCATTTTTTAATGTTTCTGAACATGTTTTTATCTATAATGTGTAGTGTTTAGAATAATACTCAATTAATTATTATTTCCCAAGATTTAGGGTTTGAATCCCCTTTATTCATGCATTTTTTTTTCTAATTTATTCGGGTCATACATTTAGCAATATTTAAAAATAATTAAACCTGTACAATCAATTTTTTTTAAACAAAGCTAACAAACGAACTAAATAAAATATTTTTTAAAAAATTAGGGATAAAATAGAAAAATAAATCAAACAAAAGGGACCCACAAAAATTTTTTCCACTTATACTCTCATAGCTGGTGAATAGGGGGTAGGCATAGGCTCTTTCAGTCCGAATTTTGTAGAACCGAAATTGAATTGATGGGCAGAGCAGAGTCGAACCAAACCAAATCAATTTGGTTCGGTTCACAGCATATGGTTCAAATTTTGTATTTTCAACCGAACTTACTTATTTTATTATATTAATTTAACCTAGTTTAAATATTTTAGTAAATCATCACTCACTTATGGGTTAAAAATAATTTTTAAATAAAAATATTATTTAAAATTAAATTCCGTTAATATATTCATTTTACGAGTTGACATAATTTTTTAAAATCTTAAAATAAATAAAAATAATTTATTTTTATGTTAAATTTATTAAACCAAAACTAAATTAAACCAATTATTTGATTGAGACCTAGAGATATCGGTTGTTTGATTCAAGATTAGTATTCTACACTTGCAATATCAGTTGAAACCTGCTGTTTGATATGATCATCCTTCTCAGTTTTCTTACCAATAATAAAATTCTTCATATTCAAATGCCCATCAACTTCTATCAATATCTTTCTTCCACTAGATTGAATGTATGCTAACATCATCGACAACATCCGAATCTGCAATTGAAAGGTGATCGATGCGATCTATGATCTCAGGAACTTAGTTATCAACTCATTGTCAACGAGCAGAAACCAAAAATTATCTGAAAATGGATGAAATGAAAATGTAATTACTTCTCAACTCAAATCCATAGCTACACATTCATCAAATGTCCAACATTACCCAAATTTATTTCTTTTCACAAGGTAATCATTCAATCTCTAACTTGTAGCCTAACAGAAGAGGTATATGTTCCTCAAATTCAACATGGTTGATGCAAACACAGTATCCATTTGAAGCCATCATCAGTCAATCAATTACTTCTTGATTCTGTCTCTTCCCTGCCCTCTCCGCTTTTCTTCCACTTTCTATTTAATTATTCCCCATTGCTCGTTCGGAAACTTAAATCTTGAATTTCTTGTATAAAAGGAGATAGTTCCGTAATTTCAATCACCTTCGCTTTAATCTCTTTAAAATCTCTTTCAGAAAAGAGATTTTGATCCTTCAAAATGTTTGAATCATCCACACCCTTACACTACAGAATCTCATCCAAATGTACAATCACGTTGATGAATTGATCAAACAGTTCATCCTACTTACTATTTTTACTATCTTGTGATGAGCTTTCTTTCAGTTCACTGTTTTGGCCTTCTGTTTCCTCCATTCCTTGAAATGACTCACCAAGCTTCAATCCTTTCACATATTTCACAGTTGTCTCTGTCAGTTCAACTAGAGCAATGAGCCTGTGAGTTGCAAAAGGTTTCTCTTCATCAAGCAGAGCCTTAGGACTTGGTCTGAACTTTTGGAATTTCGGTAACCCATCTTCAGTTTCTGACAGTTTAATCATGAGATTAACAACTAGGCTAGAGATCTGATCCCCAAGTTCAATGGCTCCATTTTTTTTTCCTTTCAAATCCTCTCATTCTTCTTCATCTGAACCTGCACTAACCCAATTTATCCATTCTTCATTAACTAAACTTTCACTCTCAGACATCAGTGTAAGCATCTTCTCTTCTAGTCCCTCCATATTGGAACTACTGTCAAGCGTTCATTCATAGAATCGTCTTGTTTCCTGGCTAATTCACTCCTTCCACGTTCATGCATCAACGCAATTCAGCCTCTCCTTCACATCATCTTCCTTCTTTCTCGAGCTTTTCAATCCTTGCTGTTGATTCCTCAATTCCTAAACCCGATAGACTCAGTTTTCTGAATGTCTTCTTCATAGTTTCTTGACCTTTCTTTAATGCCTGTATAATTTCCCGTAGAACTCCAATTTCATGATTTTCAGGCAAACATCAATCCATTAACGTTTCTGTCCACATCTTTAATGGAACGCTTCGGTTCTGTAACTTTGATAATAATTTGAGGATCTTCCATGGAAGATTGGTGATTTTGTTTCAGAGTCAATAAAGTGAGATTTTCATGCTTTGATCTTTTGTTTCAGTTGGTTAAGACTGAAAAGAGAAAAAGTAGGAGACGGGGTTATTTATAAGGCGCCAAAAAGTGGTTTCCGAATAACGGATACTTTCCCCTCGAATATAATAAAAATCTATTAAAGACCACGTGTAGGTTGGTCCCGGTAACTAGGGATGGAATGACGTTTAAAGGACAACGGCAAGAACGATTCATCATTTTGCTTACGTTTTGTGTTATATACATAATCACACCATCAAGTGCTTGTAGTACTTTAAGACAATTACCTTTTTAGCATTCAACCTTACTCATACTTGACTCTAAAGATAAATAACAAAATTTAAAATATATTTAAGTTATGCTCATTTTTTTCTTAATTTATAACTTCTTTATAAATTTAATATTCTCCCAAATTTTAATAGTTTGAAAAACATAATTCATGTTTCATTTAAGATTTAGTGCTTTGCTTTTAAAGTTAAAAATTGAAACTTACATATATACTACTACTAAATCACAATATCAAATAAAATTTTAAATAGGGTAAGTAGAATATTTTGAATTGTCATAAATTATAATCAATGAAAGTGAAGATAACAACATCTACAAAGGTTAAAACTTTACTTTTGTTTGGTGCTTAACATCCAACCCATGGTAGGGAACATGAATACTAGGCATAGTTAGAAAGAATAGACAAGGTTCTCATTGAAAACATTTTGACAAAGAACAGACTAGGCAATAATCCTAATCCTAATTCACTAAAATTAAAAGATTTTGATACAATGGAATGACTGGATTAGGTTGGAACAAGATGATGACCATTATCCTGACCATCAATCCACAATAGCAAGGTGAAAACTGCAAGTAGAATAAAAAAGAGGCCAAATACCAATTTAGAAGCAGTCTTCGGACAATTTTTCTTAACGGAAACCATCTGTATTTCAGTCATATCTCCAGGAATCACCTCTTGAGTCACTTGCATATTGGCTCCTGATGGACTGTCATCTGTTGATGACACCGATTCAGATCCACCTTGAAATTGCTCACCCTCATTACATAAGTTCCCATTCCCTTTGACATCATAGAATACCTCACGTGAAAAGCCATTTCTTTTTGGAGTTGAGTTCTGCTCAAATTTGATCGAGGATGGGCTTCTGAACCTTCTCATCTGTTTCTCAGAGAAGTCTGAGTTCATGTCACTGGGATCCTGAAGAGAGCGAATAAGCTTTTTCGGAGTTGTAAAGATACTAATGTTGTCAACATTAATGTGAGAACGTGACCTCTGAAACACAGAAGCAAATGGCAATATAATATATATCAGCAATCAAAATCAATTTATAATAATTGTGATTATAACATTTAAGGATCGGTTACTAAAAGTAAGCAGCTTCAACATAACTATCCTGAAATTGGTATCTGTAGTTAAAAGATCATAGAGAAGTAGAATTTTATCTTGAGAGCAACTGGCAGTAAGCATATATACTGGATGTCTAAGTAGGCATTGCAGCAGGATAAAACTCTTCAAAAATCCTATTCTAGCACCACAATTACTACTTAACATTCAGATAAATCTTGCTAGCAGTTTACCACTTTTTGTTACCTTCTCACTTGATTGATCAGATTTGCTTTATATAGCAAGATTTTCTTCCTGATAGGAAAAAGTAATATGAGCAATATAACACAGATATAATTATTCATTTTCTTCCACAGCCATGTAATCCTTAACTAAAATCATGATTTAAAAATATATGTATTTTTGGATGAGCGGTTTCTAAAACACGTTGGAGCATTTTACCCGAGGACTGGGAGTTGTGCTTCTTATTGCTCTGTCTTGAGGACTTCTTTGATAGAATCCCGCAAAATCCTCTGTATAATCTCCACCACTATCATTGAGCTCATGACAATGGGAATAAGAATTACTACGGTTAGGACTTCCCTGAAGCATATCTGCAAACAAACCATCCTTGAGAGATACGTCAACCCCACCATTCTCAAAACTCCAAAGCTTTCGATTAATGCTCCTACAATCATATTCTGCGTCATAAGTAAGCTGAGTAATGGAAACAGGTGACTCCATGAAAGAATCATATTCAATGAAGGAATCAAGTGTCTGTGATTCTGGTGACATGGATGCAGGAGACCTATCACCCTCATTCCATACATTTCTCCTCCAGTTACGGTCTCTCCGTCCAAAATTTGACCCAGTAACTGAGGCAGGACTCTTTTCAAATTTCGGTCCTTGCTCTGCAGCTATTCGCTTTGCAGTTTGCAAAGCCTCAAGAGAGGCCCCTTTAACATAAGCCATCTGGTCAGATTGACACTTCACCATCCCCTCCATAATCAACCCAAGCTCTGAGAATATACTCCTAGGATCTAAACTTTTCATTAAGAAGTTCAACATTTGTATGGCTGACAATCGTTTCTGCGAATTAGCCTCCCCAGCCCCAGCATTCAGTATTCTTAATCCAGACTGTATCAACAATCTAGCATACGCTTCAACAATTAGAGCATTATGCTTAGCTAGGGCCATAACCAAGCCCATGTGTAAATTGCTTTGAGTTGACTTCTCCTCCAAAGCTGCAGCCACATTTTGACATACCTTATTGACCATCTCATCCGAAGCATAGCGCCAATTGTCCGAGTCCACTAGAGCCTTCAAGCAAAGAGCAGCACCAGAAGTTAAGCTCTCTTGTGAACCCAAGAGAGAATCTGAGAGAGGCTTGCAAAGAGAGTGAATGATATGCCTCTTCTTGTCTTCCTGGGTGGTTGGTTCAATTCCATATCTAGCAATTGCAGGCACCACCCTAGAGCATGCCTGTTGAAGTGGGAAAGACCCTGCACTTGAAGCTAATGTCTTGATAATAGTTGTCATAATGCTATCTATCTGAGGAACAATATTGGCACCATGAACACGGGCAAGAACTTCATAGAGTGAAATTGTGTATTCCCCAGACACTGACCCATTTTCTTTGGTTTCAGAGACTTGTGCAAGAAATAACGGAATTGCCTTCGAGTCCAAGTCTTTCACATACGATTTCAGTGCTTTCATTGCTGATTTGCGACTGTCAGCATCTCTGTCAAGATTTTCTAATTGTCGGTGGAGTATTGGACTAAGACATCTACCCATTTTTACCCAAAGAAAAATTAACAAAATGGGTCAATGAGTCGGTAGCCAATATCAACTTCACGCTATGCTTTTAGTGACTGAAGCCCATGTAGATCCTTCAATAAATCATCAAGTCTGATAATAAGTTAAAAAACAAAAACATATGTTTAACAGAGTAAATTATATGAACAAATTCAAATCATATGTCTACAACTGATTCGCCAAAATTAGTTGAATTACGACTTCCATGATAACAGCACAAGAAGACTTGAAAAGCTAATTTTCTTTCTTTTTCTACATTTCAAAGCAACCAAACAGAAAATAATGCATTTTCAAGTAGAAAATCAAAAAGTACTTTCCTTTCTGTGAGAGAAACTCGGTAGAAGTTGAAATACCAAGTGAGTATCTCTGCTTTTGTGCTAATGCAACGCATCCAAATCAGATACACATTAACTACGAATTAGAGCAAAAAGGAGTTTATCTACAGAGAATTTAACAAAGAAGACAATAATCAAAAGCAGCAAATGGTACTCCATAGTCTGTGATAAACAACATAAATAAAAAAATGACAACCAAAATTCAAGAACAGAAATTTCTCAGCAAGAACTTCCAGAAAATCTTGGCTTTCTAATATTAAATATTAACAAAAGCAAAGGTCAAATCAGTAATGACCGAAACAACACATAAAAAAAAATTGCGAGTGAAACGTTAAAGTTAAAGAATAACTCAAAACATCAAATGGGTGTCAGAGATTCTCAGCTATCAGCAAAAACAAACAAATCCACCTCTTAAAGTCCTCTCTCTTCAACTCTTCTAGTGCTGACACTTCGATCTGTTACAGTAGCCCGAGAAGCCAAAAGAAACTATACTCCAAATTCAAGAACTTGGAAACAGAAACAAAGAAAACAAAATCAAGAGCTCGGAAATGTGTTGTTTGTTAAAGAATTCATGAGGGTAGAAATGGCTAGCTGTGGTTTTAACTTTTAAGATTTAGGGTTTTCCAATCTCGTTCTCCCTCTTGTCTGCTATATATAAGATTTGTAGATTTTGTTTAAACTTCCGTAGATTTCGCTTTTCTTGTCCGATGAGTTTTATATTTTGGCCCTTTTTTTTTTCTGGCATAAAAAAACAGAAAATCCAAAGTTACGTTGAAATTCAAATCTTTCCTTAAAAACCCACCGCCATCCTTATTCTGGTGGGGCCCACAGTAAATTATTCAATTGGACTATAATGACCTTATTCAGAATTTATATTACAATTTCTTTTTTAAATATAATCTTTTTGCCATAAATTTTATATTCGGTATAAAAAATTTAATTTTTTGCTTTAAATTAAATAAATAGTATTATTTATTTTTTAAGTGATATAAATTTCTTTTATTTATATAATTATGTTTAAATAGCATCCCCGTGCTTAATAAAATTATTTTGTATTATTACAAAATCTAATGTTATGAATGATGGACCCCAATATTATATTCTCATCATCAACACAAAAAAAATATCAAAATTTTTGTTTTATATGATTGGATAAAGCAAATTGGTTATTAAATTGGAACAAATAAATTTTATTCATCAATTAAATTAATTAGTTTGATTTAATTATTTAATTCAATTTCACATGTCAATTAGCCCAAAATTCATTAAAATAATTTAAAGATAACAAATTTATAATATAGATAATTTAATTTAAATGAATTTTATTTTAATACATGAATAAATAGAGAGAATGATCACCCGTGATATTAAATAGTGGTAAATGATTTGTTAGACAATTATTTTGCGTTAATCTTAGGTTTGATATACAGATTAATATTATAATTTAAGTGAGAGTCTTAATAATAAGTTACTAAATTAATTTTCTTGAAGATTTCATCTGCTATGCTCCTGTTGGACGACTGCTTTTGCATAGGTTCAAAGTTTAATAACATCCGATCATTTTTATTATAATATCAGATAATTAATTCGGATTATACATCTCTTCGCTTATTCAATAAATTAGAATTTGTGGTATATCAAATAGCTTTCCACATCCCTTAGAATTGGGCCACAACCCATTGGCCCAAACATTCATGTTCCATTTCAACATAGTTATTTTCTTTTTGTCCTGCGAATTAATATTACATACTATTTTTCTACATGAAGAATGCGTTTTGTAGTGTCTGTTTGGAATATTTCTCTAAAACAAAAACAGTCACAGTATATTAATTATATTTTTTTAGAAAATAAGTAAAATAGTTGTTTTAAAAAAGAAATTGTTAATTATGAAAACAACAAAATCTTGTTTTTCTATTTTTCTAACAGTAGTTGTGAATAATAATTTTGAAAACAAGTTTTATAAAATAGGTAACCAAACACATTCTTTCCTTCCGTTCATAGAAATGGAAAACATTTTTGGAAAATGCATAAAACACCTACTTATGCTAACAGGGATATAGATGTCATCTCAGAGGGTATAAGTGCAAATGCAGAACATAAAATAATATTATTGGGCACAGGCTGAGCTTCCTTCAATTCTCACGCATATTCAAACAACATTTCATCTGGCATCTGATAAGATTGGAAGAAGAAGAAGAAGGAAGAAAAAGAAGAAATTAACAACCGGTCATTTTGGTTGCACATGATGTCTTTAACTAAAAACAAAGCAAAAGAATTCATGGAATCAAAATATGGAAGCACGACTCGACGCCTACCTTCCCCTTTCCATTAATGTAATCATATGTCATTATCATATTCCCTCTCTTTCCTTTCTTTCCTTTTTATTTAATTTTCACTAACAAGAAGGAAAGTTATAACCACTTGATTTTCGCTTTCTATTCTTTCTTTTTTCCTTTTTGTCCTTTGGTGAGCGGAGTTATATGCCAGCTTCAGTTAATGACAACTTTGTATTAACAAGCTTAATTCTGTTGATGAAACTACAATGGCAATACTTTCCCTCAGCCCTTTCTCAGTGAAAGAGATAGTGAAACAATTAAAATAAACAATTCACTTAAGCAATACGAATCTTGTGCAATGTATAGGATCACTGACATTGGGGAAGAAGTCTGCAGGTTGGACAATACCACTTTCCTTTGAATCGTGTCTCTGGTGTCAGTCCAACACACGAGTAATGGAACCATTCACCTCCTTGGCACTGTAAAACAATAAACTTCTTATTAATTATGTAGCAAAATGAATGCTAAAAAAAAAATACAAATAAGCCAAGTAAAGAACAACTTACGTTTTCATTGTCACAGGCAATCATATCTCCAAATGACACCTATGTGATCATTGTAATTCAATAATTCAGTAATATGCCAGAACTTTCAAAATATAACTTAAAGAAAATGTCAAACATTGAAGATAAGGATTATTTGTAAAGGTAACAATAACAAAAGAGAGCCAAACCTGATGACAGACACAGTAGGTAGGTTCATTTGGATCGATGGGTTGATCAACATCCATAGCAGTAATGAAGTCCTTCTTATGGCTCCCTGGAGGTGGCATGAGCTCGAAAGCCCTATCACGTTCTCGATCCCAATCTCTATCCCTGAAATCCAGCCTCTTGGATTGAGGTGTTCCATAAAATGACTTGCGTTTTTCAATCTTAGGGATTATTGGTAAAGGTGGAAGAATTGCTGGCTCATCTTCTGCTATTTTACCCTCTAATTATATTGCAAAACAACAGGACAATACAAAGAAGGTGAGAAAGTTATAGAGTACCCCAAGGAAAGTACTTTAGTACCTACTATTTTGTCGCCAGATAATATTACTTTTGCCCAGATGTTGAAAACAATAAAAATTATGTCCTACCATACTAGAGCAGTGGCACCCAATCTTCCAAGCTTTATTGATTGAAACCATATTGGTTTTGGAAACTTTTAAAATTTTGTATACATTAAAGGGGATAACAATAAATTTAAACATCCTGGATGCATACAGGATACACCATACCCTGCTTTAGATCTTCTGCAAAGTTCTTCAAATCTTCATCAAGTCGTTTTATATGACTATCCATCTGAAAAAATGTGAGAGACAAAATTTCCATTAGCTGCAAACAGTAAAGATACAACATAAATAGCTCTAGACTAAAACGTGCCAGAAAACATACTTGAGATGTCATCTAAGCAGGACTATGGTCTCAAAGAAAAAAGTGTTTTAAAACTATGGAGCACCAAATTTGGTTTACTTGTTCTTGATAAATTGAACTCCTTAAAGAAAGTAAGTCATTCTTTAATGATTTTAACTAAATTCCAAATTGTCTCTACTCAGATTATTTGTTCACAAGGTTAATAAACACTTGTGTTGCCTTAGAAATATTTCTACGAAGTTCATATATTAAAAAAATGTGATTCTTAACATCATAGGTCTGAAGGCACTTTGGTACCCGTAGTTCAACTAATTTCAGAAGGATCTCAACTAGAATGTCTAGTGGGAATGAGTTACCACAGCTGAAAAGCAAGGGGTATATCTTTTCAATTTGATTAATAACTGATTATCACTTTGGATTAAGAACTGATCATTTCCAAAAGTCACTATAAAATCTTATATTTTGTTTTAGAAAATAGCACCTAAAACTAAATTTAGGTCAAGAATGGATGTCAGCAATTATCGTAAAACTGTGAACCATTTAGACAGGACCAAAGACTTACCAACTTACCTTCTTAGCCTATAAACCAGTACTCTTTACAATCATCGAAGCAATTCATATAATATTAGGATAAAATGGACAAATGGCCTATAAAAAGTCATTGATTAGAAAGAAGCTTACAATGTCATAAGCTTGCCGTGCTAACAAAACCTTCTCTGTGCATAAACTCAATGCATTATCCTGATTCACCTCAATTTCTTTTTGTATTTTCTCAATCCCCTCATCTTCCTCATTACCATTACTACCATTCCCTTTCTTTGCACCTTGTGATGCCAACCCCAAGCAGTACTTTGTCTGTTGCCTAGTCTGGTTTATTATCGCTTCCACCCGAAAAACAACCAACCAAACAATCAATATAAAATAAAATGCACCCTAATGTCACTACATATGTATCTACATCTATGCAAATTGATACATATTCACACAAATGCATGGATGCATTCATATGCACATAATTATATGCTCACATATACTAGTTCTTTTTTCTGCACATCAACATTATCATTTAAAAAGGTGCAACATACGTACATAAATACAAAAATAATATTAGCAATACTACTTTTCCCATCTTGTATACTGAATTTGAATTTTACATCCCAGGTGTGATATCTAATTGGATAATATCAATCACTTACCACATCATCATCCATAATGACAATTTGATATCCAGTGTCACATACCTCCATATGAAAATTTTCAAATATCAATACAAAATAATTCAAACTGAATACATATTTTGAAAATAAAAAGAAGAATTAAAAAATTCACAACACACAGAAGAACACTGCATTTTGTGCACAAATTTGCCGCGTAGATGATTCCCTAAAAATAAACTGAAATATCAAAATTTTACAACACATGCATGCATGCAAACATAAATGAACACATACAAATAAAGATCAAACTTTTGAAAAAGGTCCTTACAGTGGGACCGCTCATCGAGTTCTCTAATTGTATTAAGAAGTCTTTGAAGCTCAGCTGGCAATGTACTAGCATCTGTAATTGAAAGCAAAATTCATCTCAACTTAAATAAAAAAAGAAATTGATATGAATTTGAGAAACCGTAGAAAGACTTACACTCCAAATAATCATCGACGTACACTCCGGTTCGCGCAATTGCCATTTTTGAATTGGGTGTGTTTGGGTTCTAGGGGTTTGGTGCAATTTCTTCTTGGTCCAATTTAAAAGAAAGGGTAGAATGAAACGATGTCGCTTTTATAGGTTTCTCTCTCCAAAAGTCTATAATTACGTGGTGGGTGGGTGGGTGGGGGATCGACGGAGGGATAGAAAGAAGAGGGTTAAGTTGTTTATTAAATATTCAAAAAAATCTGAATTTTAAATAAGTAGGTATAAAAATTAATATTTTTATAATTTTAAATATTATAAATAAAAAAATTTTAAATTTTGTTATATTTATTTTTATCATATAAATTATTGATGTATGATGTTGTATTCGTCTTCAACCTCCAGTACCAACTTGTTTTCTTCTTTGGTTCTTGATTCTGGGTACTGTAAAACAGTGAAATTTTAGGGGTAAAATCGATTTTTTGACGAAAATTCTTCGATACTTAAGTCGGTAAGGTTTTTACTTGTGTGGGGGAGTGAAGAGAGCAATGAGAAAATCAGAGAAAAATTTACATCTATTCTGTCGTGTGTCCGAGTATATGTCAGATGTGTGTGAATGAATAGTCTCTCTCAAAAAGGTCGTGCGTACCTGCCTTTATTCCTAAATTCAATTATGTTGGAATCATGAAATTCTGTACCTGTTGACACGTGTCATTATCTGACTAACGTGCCTTGAAAATTTATCGCGGGAATCGCGGGGTGTAATTATCGTTACTATACCATGCCATGTGTACCCCGAGGCTCCGAGCCCTGATTCCCCTAGGTTTCGAGTCCTGATATTCCTTCTAGAGATGTCCTGGACCTTTGATGACATTATACGTTAGTGTCGTAGATGATGTTTCATGTCACATATATCCTCGAGGCTCCAATACCGTACATAGTAGATGCTTGATCGAATACCCTGAGGCGGAGTCTCAGATAGGTGGTGTTGAGGATTTTCACTAAGCATATATTTGCAGTGAGTAATTCAAGATAGATCTTCCGAATTAATGACCTCGGATGGTTCACCCGACACGATCCTATCACTTTTATTATAGTAGAAAGAGGTTTCTGAACGTCGTCGTATTCAAAGATTCATGAGAGAGTTATGTCCGCATAATGGGCTTGAGCCTCGATGAAAATACCCAAACATTCTCCCCGATTTTTAATTAAAAACTTAATAATTGTTGCTCGACTGTCACGTTATGCCATTTCTACTGCTGTCATCTTTAAGTTAACCTTTTTGAATATATAACCGTCATCCATATGGCATCTTTCTATTGAAAGATAAGACTGAAAGACTAAGATATCCGGGCTGTAATAATTCATCTGAAGAGGTGGGCTCCATCTAAATTCAAATTTGAAGAGATCTGACTCTTGGCGTTTTGAATTCGAATGACGTGGCATCTCCCTGTGCGTCAAATTTGATACGATGGTTAGGGTTTTTTTGGTCTTCCCTCCTATTTGTCTTTATAAATACTTTCTTATTTTCTAAAATCTTCTTTTCTCTCTCTTCGTTATCATTTGCAACAGAGCGTTCAGAGCACTTCTCAAAATTTCTTGACGATTTTCGATAGTTTTTTATTCGCAGTATTCAACCGGTTATCCGAGAGCTTTCGTTTTAATTTCTTCTTCAAAAGACTCGGTAAGTTCCTCATGCATCCCTGTCTATTAATATTTTCTACAACTTTTTTCACACTGTGAATACATGCTTAAACAGAATAGAATGCGTGTTAAAACTTGTTAGAACGATTTAGTGGCCTCTTATAGGTATCTGAAACCTATAGATATATAAAATATTGGTTCAGAATATTAGTAATGTATCTACGAAAAAACAGAGTCTCTGTTATTGTCTTGACTCTAGATGATAGAATGTAACGGTCTCAATAATAATAGGAGACTTTGTAGAATTATCAATGATCCCCGAACAATCCTGTTGACCTTTTCCTTTTGTTTTTCTAGGCAGAAATGGCTTCTGCTTCCAGCTCTTCGACCACACCTGAGGTTATTCTTAGGGGAGACAACTTAGGAGGCGGTTTGGAATTGATGGCTAGTTGGACACCAATATCAAATGTTCAGTCTCCATACGAACATTATTGATTCACCTTTATGATCATGGAGACTGACCTTGAGGCTTACACAACTCTCTTTGGGATTCCCATGATGTTTATATCTGAGCCTCTGAGGCCGATGAGAGTCTCAGTAACTCTCCTGAGGGTGAAGCTACTTTTAATGAAGAGCTATTATACTTAGAGGTTAGGTTACCACTGTAAACTTACTTTTGTCAGGTCCTCACAATGATGAGGATAGTCCCTTACCAGCTTAATCTGAATGGCTGGAGGACGCTTGTGGGGCTGTTTGTGTTATGGGGACAAATAACGGACTCACCACCCTCTATGGTTGAACTAGAGCATCTATTTGTGCTCAAGAAAAATCCCGGGAAGAACCTTGGATGGTATTATCTCCAGATGAGACCTCAAAAACCCAATCTGATCAAAGGGAACCCCACCTGTAATAAGGATTAGAAAAACAAATAATTCTTCATGGGTGGTAACTGAAATTTTGAGCCGTATCTCCTCATCCCGAGAACTTTTTGTAAAGTCTTGCCATGGACAGGGGAGAAAGAACTGAGCCCCCGCAGTTTAGAAACCATTAGGCAAGCTAGGTCCCAGTCATCAAATCAGAAATCCTTACTCTCTGATTTGAACCTCTTGGCCTCGGGTCTAGTAAAGACCTATCCGAGTAAATAGTTTGTATATTTTCAGAAAAAGAATTTTGCTCAGAGTAAATATCCTCCTTATAAATATATGACCTCATAATATATGTTCTTATCGTGAATGTGACTAACTCTTTTGTTTGTTGTTTTTGCATAAACCATAATGTCAGGAAAACCGTCTACATTGGCTTCTCTGAGCAAGTTTGCAAGGAAGAAGCAAGCAGAAACTTCCAAATAGACACCCCCCAAAGGCAGCAACCAAACAAGGGGAATGTCCTTGTGAGGAAGAGAAAATAGGGACTTGTACCCTCAAAATTGGGACCCGAGTCTGTCCCAATTATTGTTCAGGACAAGGGCAAGGGGATAATGATATAACACCTTCCCTAGAGAAGGGGTAGAAGCGGGCAAGAGAAGACCCTCCGATCAAATAAGGGTAAAAGAAATTAAAGATCGGTGGGTCTGGCCCCCAAAAATCTTCTTCTGATAACTTTTTCGGGGTAGTAGAGATACCCAAGTTAAGGCCAGACGATATCCACAACGGAAAGCAGAAGTGTTTTTCCCATCTTCTGGACCTCATTAATAACATCGAAAAGAATCTGGCATCTAACGTTGTCCAAACATTAGATGCTATGAAAGACACCAATGCTATGGAATTTATGTACATTGGGTGAGTTCAATACTCGATTTCTAAGAAATATCCTTTCATAATTTGCTGATAATTTCTTGATTTGCAGGCATGTTATCAAATAAAATGGTAATGGGAGGCTCGGAAGGATGAGATGAACAAGATAAAAAAACTTAAGAAAGAAAATGCCTTTGCTGTGGAATAACGAGAGAAAGCAGAGGCTACTTTGGCTCTGAAGAGAACCGAATGGGAGGCCAAAGAGTCAACGTGGAGAAAAGAGAAAGAAGAGTTAGAGCTCCGAATTACATCCTCAGAATTCGTATATATCAGATTGAGTATTAAAAATGCCAACTTAAAGTCTCGGATAACACTTCAACAATCGAAGATAGAAATCCTGAGAAAACAATCAGTCGGAGACCCTCAAAGGATCAAGAAGGCAGTGATAGCCATCGAGGCCGAGGGTGAGCCCAATATGGATCAAGCCATAGATCTGACCTGCCAGACTTTAAAAGAAAAATACATTCACCTTGACCTTGGATGATTGTACAAGGCACTGGGACGAGAGATGTCGGCCTTGAAAGTCCCTGAGCTAGAGGCAAATATAGAGGTCCTTGCCTAGGATACTACAGCTGCAATAACCCACGTCAACCCTCCTCCAACAATAGAGCAGCCACCCATCGACTAGCCTATAGGCCCTACAGAGGACTGAAAGCCTAAATCTTTCGAGAACCCATAAGTTGTAAATTAGAGAAAATTAGGCTCGAAAATTTGTAGTAATGATATGTCCTTATTTTGTGTGAGCTGAGTATTTTAATATAATATGATTCCTCATCATCTACTTAGATAGAATTTTCTTTCTTGAAATAATATCTGTTCATACTTAGAAAAACTTCAAACTAATCAAGTGACAGAAATCATTCATACATATAACTTTAAGTTTGATCAATGAAGACCACTTATATAAACTTTGAACATAATAAGTGATAAGAGGTTACTTTAAGTAAAGTATGTAACCAAGTAAATAACTGAGAAATTTTTTTATCGAATATAGGGTCAGCTCAATATAAATATTTGATACAAAAGTTAATCACGTTTAAGTATTCATGAATTATTTCAATTAAATGATAGCATCGGGTCGGATAACATGCAACAAAAATTGAGATAACAAACGAGCTCATCACAAAAAGACAAGAACATAATGTAAAAAATATTGATCTCATTAATCATTAACATAAATTGTATATACAACAGAAATTAACAAGTCTATCCAATTAATGATCTATAACAGAATGTATAGCAAATCGTTTATGATACATGGTCTTGGATCATGGATGAGTGATCCTGTTAATATCATTGAGATTGGGGATGATATTATCCCTATAACCGACCTCGAACATTGTAATCCAACAGGCTTTAGAATGATATGGTTCCTTAAGCTACATACATCTTTATCACAGAGACGATATGGCCTAGTTAGATAAGGTCTTCTAGGGGACATCGTGGTCCCAGTAGTTGGTCTCGGACGATGTGGTCTATATGACCTCGGAACGACATGATTCTATAAGCTGCAAATATCTTTAGCATAGAGACGACATGATCTCGTTGGTATAAAGGCTTCTAGGGGACGATGTGGTTCCAGTAGCTGGTCTCGGACGACGTGATCCATATCACCTTAGAGCAATGAGGTTCCATAAGTTGCAAATATCCTTAGCATGGAGATGACTTGGTCTCATTGGAATAAGGTCTTCTACTGAAAGACTTGATCAGCCTTAACGTAGGAATTAGATCCAATGAGAGTACTAAAGAAAGAGGCATGATTGACATTCTTCATGGAGTAAGTGTTTAAGACGCTAAATGTGGGCTCGGGGGTTTTGGTCCAAAAAGATCGGATCAAGGATAATATAATTTTAATCTGTCAGTGTTTCAAGGTTTTCTGACTGGAATGCCATTCAGGGTCTCCAATTTA
Organism: Trichilia minutiflora; assembly: GCA_035590515.1. Classification (NCBI taxonomy): domain Eukaryota; kingdom Viridiplantae; phylum Streptophyta; class Magnoliopsida; order Sapindales; family Meliaceae; genus Trichilia; species Trichilia minutiflora. Next base: position 14,350,186 of record JAVXUL010000009.1, read on the forward strand.
TAGACTCCCGATCTAAGTATTTGAACTATTTTATATGGTCCTTCCCAATTGGCTCCAAATACCTTTTCGTTTTGCCCAAAAATTTGGTATTGAGAGTTACACGTCGGAGGACTAGATCTCCTTTCTGAAAAGTTCTGCGTCTAACTTTTCAGTTGTAATAGCGAATCACCTTTTGTTGATGGGCTGATATTTGTATTGCAGCCTTGTCTTTTTTTCTTTCTAATATATCCAACTCTAGTCTTCGGCTAGCTTCATTCTTCTTTTCATCATAGCATTAACTTCGAAAAGTTGAGACATTAATCTCGATCGGAATCATAGCTTCACATCCGAAAGCCAACAGAAATAGAGATTCCCCTGTTGTTCTTCTGAGAGTGATTTTGTAGGTCCAGAGCACTTCAGGTAACTTGTCAATCCAAGCTCCCTTATATTCTCCGAGCTTCTTCTTTAGCACTTTCTTGATCACTTTGTTGGCAACTTTCATTTGCTTATTAGCTTGAGGATGCGCTGGGGTAGCAAACCTCAAGTTAATACAGAAATCTGAGCAGAACTCCTTGAACTTGGCGTTATCAAATTGCTTTCTATTGTCAACTACTAAAACTTGTGGAACTCCAAAGCGGTATGTCACATTTTACTTAATGAAGGCTGTTGTCTTCTTTTCTGTTATGCTAGAAAGTGGCTCTGCTTCAATCTATTTTGTGAAATAATCTATCGCCATAATTTCATATTTAATGTTGGCTCGGGCATTCGACAGTGGTCCAATCAAATCTAGACCCCATTGAGAGAAAGGCCAAGAACTCGAAAGACAGGTGAGTTTCTCTGGGGACTGTCTCGAAATATCCCCATGGATCTGACATTCATGACAATATTTAACTAACCAAAAAGCAACTTACGAGATTTGGCCAATAACATCCTTGTCGAATAATTTTATACATCAAAGAACGAGCTCCTCCTGGACTTCCACAGGTCCTATTATGGATTTCTTCGAGAATCTTATTATTCTCATCTGGTTTTAGACATTTTAAATATGATAAGCTAAAACCACGTTTATAGAGTATATTATCAATAACAGCATACTTGGCTGATCTGTTTTTTATTTTTCTGGCTTTATTCTTGTCAGCTGGTAGTTCTTCATACTGGATGTAAGACTTTAATTCTTTCATTCACTTCGGGTCAGAAATTTTTGCATGGCAGTAACAAGATCTTCTTTCAGATTTACACTTTTCTGCGTTAGGACTTCAATTAGTACAGAGACTGGAGCTTTTCCTTTGAACACCAAAGTCAATTTTACAAAAAAATCGATTTTGGAATTTTCTGTCTGAGAAATTTGCTTCGCTGTGACATTTTAGAATGTTGCCATTAGCTTTTTGATTAGGTCAAATAAGCCTGCATATTGTCCTCTCGAGCTTGGAACTGCCCGTTAATCTGGTTGGCAATTAACTGTGAATCACTTTTTATGATCAAATTCGGGGCTTTTAAAGCTTGAGCTAATTTGATTCCATTGATCAGTGCTTCATATTCCGCTTCATTGTTGATTACTTTGAAATCAAACCGTAGAAAGTACATGACCTCTTCTCCATCATGGCACCTCAAGATTATTCCTGTTCCACCTCCCTGAAGGTTTGATGCTTTGTCAATATACAATTGCCAAATATCCCTCGAGACCATAAGATCGGGTATATTATTCTCGTCTCAGATGTTGTCGACATCCGAGACCTGTAATATTACCAGCTATTTTGAAATCGTTAGTTTACAAAAAAATCTGCTAGAGCTTGTCCCTTAATAGCTTTCCGAGGCTGGTACTTTATATCATACTTACTGAGTTCAACAGACCACTTCATTAATCTTTCTGACAAATCAGGTTTGTGAAGAATTTGTCTCAGGGATTGATTTGTCATCACAACTATTTGATGTGCTTGAAAATAAGGGCGTAATTTTTTAGCAGCAGTGACAAGTGAGAGTGCAAACTTTTCTGCTGGAGTATATCTTGTCTCGGTGTCCAACAAAGATTTGCTTGTGTAATAAACAGGCCTTTGCACCTTTTCATCGTCTTCTTTTAAAGAACAGTGCTCACGGAGTGTTTACTGACCGTCAAATACAATTATAAAATATCCCCCTTAACAGGGCTAACTAGGTGGGGAACATGAGCTAAATACTCTTTGAGCTATCAAAAACTTCTATCACGGTTCTCGTCCCACTCTAATCTCTTCCTTTTCTCATCATCTGAAAGAAAGGAAAACACTTGTTAGTAGCTTTTGAAATAAATCTGTTTAGGGCTGCCAGTCTTCTTCTTAAACTATGTAGCTCTTTTATTATCGTTAGGGCTTCAAATCTAGGATGGCTTTGACCTTTTATAGGTTGACCTCAATCCCTCGTTCACTGAACATGTACCCAAGAAACTTTTTGACTCTAACTCCAAATAAATATTTCTCGGGATTTAGTTTTATATTGTACCTCCTCAAATAAAAGAAGGTTTCTTCCTGGTTTTTGACATGGTCCGAGGCCTTTACATATTCTGTGATCATGTCATCTACATATACTTCTATAGTCGACCCAATCAAAGGTATAAAAACCTTGTTAACTAGCCTCTGAAATGTTGTCCCTGCATTCTTTAATCCGAAGGGCATGACTATATAACAATACAGCCCCTGATCACTGACGAATGATGTCTTGTCCTGGTCAGGTTCATACATTCTGATCTGATTATACCCTGAAAAAGCATCCATAAAACTGAGAAGTTCATAGCCTGTCGTAGCATCCACCAGTTAATCAATCTTTGGCAGAAGAAAACTATCTTTGGGGCATGCTTTATTCAGATCAGTGAAGTCTATACACATTCTTCATTTTCTGTTAGCTTTCTTCACCTTCACTACATTGGCGATCCACTCGGGGTATTGGACTTCTTGGATGAACCCTTGTGAGACCCCGTGTTCCTGAACAAGGGTAGTTTTAACTTTTTATAAATATTTGTCTGGGTTCGGTAAATTTCAGCAATATTTTTAAGGGCCAATGTAAAATTTTCAAAGAGTTAAAATGATTAAGGAATGAGAATAGATATCGGGAATTGATCGGGAACTTGAGCACAAGAGAAAACTCAAAGTGAGAAGCATTTGATCGAACGATAGTTGGGTTCGTTCGAATGAATGGGATTCGGTCGAACGAAAGTATGGTTCATTCGATCGAATCAAGGGTACCAGATTTTTCAGATAGCTCGAGAATTCTCGGTCGAACGAAGCTTGACTTCATTCGAATGAAACATCATTCAATCGAATG
>JAVXUL010000009.1:14362491-14375647 GCA_035590515.1 Trichilia minutiflora
GTCCGTCTGGGGATTTGATGTAAAGTAGCCTGAGGATGGACCTCGAGGAGGCCACCCAGGTGAGTGTGTGCCAGATAGTGGATTATCTAGAGCTGTATATTTGTAGAGGACAGTCACGAGTATCACCACGTGACTACTTGACAACCAACATCAGTGGTGGGCTTATTTTCTAACTGAACCATGTATCATTTTAGTTTCTGCATTTAAAATATAACTTTTAAATAGCATATTTTATTTACATATAAAACTCACTGATGGCTCGGGATTACGCCTGATCAGCGTAATTACTGGAAGGTTGGCTATGCCCGATTATTTGCTCAGTATTTGATTCGTTTTAAATTGAAAATGGAAAAGATAGTTTAAACGAACTTTCCTTGCAGTATTTCTATTTGAATAAATATTGCTTGATAATGATGTTGTTTATATTTATTTTTATTATTTAGTTTTTTCGTTTTTGTTTCCCTCACTGAGTATACGTTAGTATGCTCACCCTTTTTTCTCACTCACAGGTATAGCGCAGTAGTAGCGTGGATGGTGGTGATTGCATCGAAAGTGGATATTATAGGTATTGATCCTATACTTGACTCACTCTCACTGTATTGAGTCCACTGGGAGCGTCATTTGATTTGTATGGCTTATATTTTCCTCATTGTTTTCAGGAATGTATAAATTTTTAAGAAATTGTGATATTAAATTTTGTAATAAAATATTTTTTGTTATTTTATAATCAAATTTTGGAAATTTTGTATAATATGCTTACGATATTCTTGACTCAATGATGTGTGATGTTATTTTGAAAGATTGGATTTGATGGTAAATATTTTAGTAATGCTTAAGATGCTTTTTGATTGAGAAGTAGTTTGGGAGTTTGGAAGAAATTTTATTAGAAGTGCTTTATATTTGTTTATGATTTCAGCCTTACAGGTTCTTAATAAGTGTTATGGACCTAAGGAATGCTTATTAGGAATCTGTGGCGGTTGTCACAGGTGGAACCCACGAGTCAGGGTGTGACAACCTTGATCTCAAAAGTTTATCAACTTCTGTTTTGATAGGTTCCCACCTTTCGATGTTAAATGTTCGCCTCATCTGGGCCACGGGCTTGAAATTTGGATTCACAGTCAGTCGGTGTAAGATAACCCGTTCACTAATCCCTGGCATATCATCGTGGGACCAGACAAATATATCGACATTCCAACTTAACACCTCCGTCAATGATGTTTTGTGCTCGGGGGTCAAGTTTGACCCAATCTTCACAGTTCTCTCAGGCCGCTTATCATCCACAATAACTGACTCCATTTCTTCAATTAGCTTAATGGATGATGACTTCTAAAATTGGCCAATCTCCTTATCCACATCTTCTAATGGCTCTTCCTGTCGATCGCTTTCTACATGTCCCACAGCTATTTTCTTTAGTGGACGCTTATGAATGCAATAAGAATTCCTTGAAGCAGTGGCAAAGCAGGATCGGGCCTCTCTCTGATTTTCTTTTACGATCTCGATTCCATCTCCTGCTCTAAACTTTAATTTCAAATAGTGAACACTTTCCACTGCTTTTGTGGACCAAGAAATGGCCTCCCCAAGATCATAGAATATGGCATTTTCAGATCCACGACCTGGAATTCTACTATAGTGGTTTTTGTGTATGGCCTATCATCCATAGTCACCGATAATTATACTATTGTTAGGGGATATACACATGACTCCCCAAATCCGTGTAGAGTGGTTTCGACAGGCCTCAATCTTAGATCCTCAATACCGAAGAAATCTAAAGTCTACGTAAAAATGATATCGATGGAACTTCTTATGTCAATCAATATTATGCCGATCTGAGAAGTCCCCACCGTCAATGTTACGACTAGAGCATCATCATGTGGGTAATGAATTCCACATTCATCTTTATCCGTGAACAGTATTGGGATTGAGGTCACTTTTGGCCTCTTTTTTGCACTTACATTCATCACGTACTACTCCATATTTATACTCGAGAGGGAGTACCGAGAATAATTCTTCTAAGACCTGTTTGAGTTTTCAGCTAACGTGGGGCCTCTTGTAATTACCATCGCATCGTTGTGCCTTTGAGCCTACCTCGAATTCAGAACTCTCTCATTATTATGGGCCATAAATTTAATCAAATAATTATTTCTGACCAAAACTTCAATCTGATTCTGGAGATCGTAACAATCGTCTGTCAAATGTCCCACGTCTTGATGGAACTCACAGAATTTATTCTTCGCTTCCCTTGTTGGCTTGGCTTTGATCGAACGGGGATCTAACAAAAGGGTTTCCCGCCTTTTTACCTCCTCTAGAATAGGAGAAAGGGGTGTATTCAGAGGAGTAAACTTTCTCTTCTCTTCTAACTGAGCCCCTAGCCTCGGATCATCTCTCCGAGACAATCTTTTTTCCCTCGTATAAGGTTCCTCTCGGTGTCTATCATTCTAATAATACTATAGGGCTCGATCTCTCCCACGGTTCACCTCAGAGAACTTTTTCTTGTCATTCTTCCATCTTTTATTATCGGGCTTTTTGAATCGATTATTGTCTCTTGAAGGAACATCTGCTGGTTTTTCCTTATTCATTTTTAACATTACTTGATTCTCAACTTTAATCTCATAAAGTAATTTTCTCCGAGCAGCTTCATATATGTTCATCGAGGACTTACATATGGAATACCAAGCCCTATCTATTTTTAGCCCCTATCTCAACCCTTCCAATGCCAAAGAATGATAAAAGGCTCCCAACTCGAGCACTTCCTCGTGATACTTCTTGGCAAAGCTCCTGAGACTTTCACCATTCCCTTGTTTAAGCAATAACAAGGACCTCAGAGTCTTGGTACTAAAAACTGCTCCACGAAACTCATTGGTGAACACATCATACAACTGTCCGAAGTCTCGGATGCTTCCTGGAGTCAAACCTATAAACTATTTTCTTGTCTGACCTTTAGAATCAACGGGAATAAATGGTATATCTGGTCTTCGCTTAGGCCCTAGACAAGCATCATTTCATGGAAGAAATCCATGTGTAATGATGGGTCTATCTTTCCAAAAAACGGGGATAATTTGGGACATCTTAAACTTTCGAGGTAAAGTCTAACCCAAAAGTTTTGGGATAAAGGGTGACTTCAAGTATGGTCTTGTTTGTTGTATAGACTCAGCAGGTTCACCTCTTCCATCAGTTTTCTCACCAAGGCCTCTACATCTTTCTCCCTGGTGCCAGTCCGTCTTTGCTCTAAAATCACCCTTATATCATTAGGGGGTAAGCTAGTTTCATTTAGTTTCTCATGGACTACTTCAGGGTTTTGGGACACCTGTGTAGATCCATGATAATGTCTCTCATGGACATGAAAACCCAGATTTTCCTTCTTACCTCCCACTTTCTTCGAGTGAGAGGTAAGGAGGAAAATCTGATACCTTTGTACTACTCTTTACAGTTTCATCTGATACCTTTGTACCCACCATGCTTATTTGTATCATCTTCTTATCTCCGTCATTTTTTTTACCAGCATTTGCATCTGCTAGTCCTTTTCTACATATCGTTGTTCACTATTTTGGAGTAGTTACAGCAAATGGGTCATCTCGTCAGTTTTTCTCGTATGGTGGGACCTACGAGTAGGAACTTCATCGACGGTAGATTTGGAGCTCTCATGCTCCAGAATCTCATGGAGGGTATTGTGAGCTTCATCTACTACAATAGTAGCATCAAGGGAATCTTCGTCCAGATTTTTTCGTTATGTTAAGTGTCTTCTAGTTGAATAACCTCTGATGTTCATCATATTCAATAGAGTTGATTGTTTTTTAGCTTTTTATTCAAGTTTTCCACAGACGACACCAAATGTTAATGCAGGATGTTGTATTCGTCTTCAACCTCCAGCACCAGCTTGTCTTCTTCCTTGGTCTTTGGTTTTGGGTACTGTAAAACAATGAAATCTTAGGGATAAAGCTGATTTTTTGATAAAAATCCTCTGATACTTAAGTTAGTAAAGATTTTGCTTGTGTGTGGGAGTGAAGAGAGCAATGAGAAAATCAGAGAAAAATTTAGATCTGTTCTCTCGTGTGTCCGAGTATATGTCAGGTGTGTGTGAATGAATATTCTCTCTCAAAAAGGTAGTGCGTACCTGCCTTTATTCCTGGATTTAGTTATGTTATAATCATGGAATTCTATACCTGTTGACACGTGTCGTTATCTGACTGACGTGTCCTAAAAATTTATCGCGGAAATCACAGGGTATAACTATTGTGATACTGTACCATGCCACATGTACCCTGAGGCTTCGAGTCCTGATTCCCCGAGGTTTCGAGTCCTGATATTCCTTCTGAAAATGTGCTGGGCTTTGATGACATCATACGTTGTCGTAGATGCTATTCCACTTCACACATATCCCGGGGCTCTAATATCGTATATAGTAGATGCTTGATTGAATATCCTGAGACAGAGTATCGAATAAGTGGTGCTGAGAATTTTCACCGAATATATATTTACAGTGAGTAATTCAAGATAGATCCTCTAAATTAATGGCCTTAGATGGTTCATCCGATACGATCTTATCACTTCTATTATTGCATGAAGAAGTCTCGGAACGTCGTCGTATTTAAAGATTCATAGGAGAGTTATGTCCGTATAATGGGCCTGAGCTTTTGGATTGAACTTCGATGAAAATACCTAAACATAAATATAAACTATATTTTTTAAAAAATATTGTATAATTCTTTGATAAAAAATTTAGGTATCTTAAAAGAACTTTTTTAAAAATAGATAAATTTATAAATAAATTAAATAGGTAAAAATATATTTGTGAATGTATTTTATTAAATTTTCAAACTTTTAATCAGATAAAAAAATTTAAAAATTATTTTTTTAAGAAAAATATTTTAAAAATCTACTAAATTAATAAATAAATAATTTTAATTATTTAAAATAAATAAATTCAAATAATTAACATTAACACAAAAAAATAAATACGTTTTAAATATTTTTTTATTAATCGGTTTGAAACATGATATTTTGAAAAATATACGCAATTTTTTTTTAATTTTTTTATAAAATTACATTATTAATTAATTTTTTCATTATATACTTGAGTGCTTAAAAAATTTTAGAGAATACTGAAGCAATCATTTTCTTTGGAATGTGCTACGTTAGTAATTAATTTTTCGGTATGATTGGAACCAAATTTTTAGATAATACCAATTGAATGTGTAAATCCGGTTTGAACCGGTTCGGTTTTCATTGCCATCTCCCCTGGGATTGGCGATATCAACTACAAACATTTTAACCAAACACTTAAACATACCATATGTAGATAAGTATCATAAAAACATAACGATGTGTAGCAGCGTCTACTAATTAAAGGTGTGAATTCATATAAATATATTATATTTATATCGTATTAATAAATTTATAATAATTTTTTATATTTATTCGAATTCGATTCATTTATTAATGGTATCAAGAATCCTCAATTCAAATATAATTTATTTATTAATCGTGTCATCTATTTTTTAAATAAATAATATAATATAATATAATTAGATCATTATCTCGATCTAATCTATTCAATTCATTTAATTAATTAATATAAAATATAAATTATTTAATTAATTATTTATTTAAATATCAAATATAAATAAATAAAATTATTATATTAAATAATTATTAATTTAAATATAATTATTTATTTAAATTTATATTAAATATAATTAGTTATATTTTAATCATATTTTAAATAAATAAAGGAAATGAGAAGGTTAAATTCAAATTATTATTAATTATATAATATAAATATGATCCTATTATTATCTGTACCATCCCTTGCCTTGCATAACTCCATGGCGCCAATATAACTGCAACTCAAACGCAGACTAGTTTTAACGCCTCACAATCTACATATGCTCCCCTCACATTCGTAGTAAATATAAATGCTAATTCAAATTCAAGGATTCATGTTTCTGAAGCCAATCTCTGTTCGTGGATCTTTCTCGTATCCTTTCTCTTATTGTAATTTGTTACCCCAAATCTCTCTAATACACACCCGTCAGAAGTTTCAGAAGGTAATTCTTAATCACTAATTTTGTTATTCGTTTACCAATGTATTGTTATATAATAGAACTCATTTTTTATTCAATTTTTGGTGTTTCTTTGGTACTTGTTACAGTATTTTTGCGGGAACTGGAGAAGATTGACAGTTAGTGGGTTTAGAAGTGCTGCTTTTTGTCGTTCTTTTGATGGATTGAATGACCAAGAAACTGAATGGAACTCGGGAATACCGATTTTACATTTGATGGAAGAGCGAGGAGTTCGTGCTAATTGTCAAACCTTTATTTGGCTTTTAGAGGGTTGTTTGAATAATGGATATTTAATAGAAGGTAAAAAGATTCATGGGAAGATTCTAAAGTTGGGTTTTGATCGAGAACAAGTTTTGTGCGATAGAATTTTTGATATATATGTAGCAATTGGTGACTTAGATGGCGCAATTAAAGTTTTTGATGATATGCCTATTAGAAGTGTGTTTTCTTGGAATAAATTGATTTCCGGGTTTGTTGCGAAGAATCTGAGTAATAGAGCAGTGGATCTGCTCTTAAAAATGATAAATGAAAATGTGATTCCTAATGAAGTAACTTTTGCTGGTATTTTGAAGGCGATTATTGGAGGTGGTAATGTTACCATCAATTGTGTGAAACAGATTCATGGTATGATTATGTATCATGGTTTTGGGGCTAGTACACTTATTTCTAATCCTTTAATAGATTTTTATGCAAAAAATGGATTCTTAGATTCTGCCAGAAAGGTTTTTGATAACTTATCTTTCAAAGATAGTGTATCTTGGGTGGCTATGATCTCTGGCTTGTCTCAAAATGGCTATGAACAAGAAGCTATTTATCTTTTCTGCCAAATGCATGTATTGGGAATCATACCTACCCCTTATGCATTATCTAGTGCTTTAAGTGCTTGCACTAAGATAGCGTTGTTTGAGATGGGAGAGCAGTTTCATGGGCTTATTTTCAAGTGGGGTTTTTCCACTGAAACATATGTTTGCAATGCTCTTATGACATTGTATTCCCGCTTGGGGAATTTGATATCTGCTGAGCAAATCTTTAGCAAAATGCAACAGAGGGATGGTGTTACATATAACTCGCTTATCTCTGGGCTAGCTCAGTGTGGATATAGTGATAAAGCTTTGGAATTGTTTGAGAAAATGCAGTTTGACTGCTTAAAACCAGACTGTGTTACAGTTGCAAGTCTTGTGAGTGCCTGTGCATCAGTTGTAGATCTTCATAAGGGAGAGCAACTTCACTCTTATGCAATAAAATCGGGGATTTCTAAGGACATCATTGTTGAAGGTTCCTTGCTTGATCTTTATGTGAAATGCTCAGATATAGAAACTGCTCATAAATATTTTCTAACAACAGAGAAAGAAAATGTTGTTCTGTGGAATGTGATGCTGGTGGCTTATGGGCAGTTAGATAATTTAAATGAGTCTTTTCAGATATTTAAGCAAATGCAGATAGAAGGTCTAGCACCTAATCAATACACCTATCCTAGTATTTTGAGAACTTGTACCTCACTAGGAGCTCTCTTTATCGGAGCTCAGATTCATACTCAAGTCATAAAAACTGGTTTTCAGTTTAATGTGTACGTTTGTAGTGTGCTTATAGATATGTATGCTAAGCATGGGAAACTAAATACTGCACAGGAAATTCTAAGAAGACTACCTGAGGATGATGTTGTTTCCTGGACTGCTATGATTGTTGGATATGTACAGCATGATATGTTTGCTGAAGCACTTAAACTTTTTGAAGAAATGCAAAAAAAAGGGATTCGGTCTGATAACATGGGATTTTCAAGTGCAATTACTGCATGCGCTGGTATTCAAGCACTCAATCAGGGACAACAAATACATGCTCAATCTTATGTCTCTGGTTTCTCAGGTGATCTTTCAATTGGGAATGCCCTTGTTAGTCTCTATTCTAGATGTGGTAGGATAGAAGAGGCATACTTAGCATTTGATAAAATTTATGCCAAAGATATTATATCGTGGAATGGACTGATCTCAGGATTTGCGCAGAGTGGATATTGTGAGGAAGCACTACAGGTTTTTTCTCAGATGAATAGAGCAGAAGTGCAAGCTAATTTATACACATTCAGTTCTGGAGTTAGCGCTACTGCCAACATGGCAAATATAAAACAAGGAATGCAGATTCATGCCATGGTTATAAAAACAGGTTATGATTCAGAAACTGAAGCTTCTAATGCTTTAATCACATTGTATGCAAAGTGTGGTAGCATTGATGATGCCAAGAGAGAGTTCCTTGAAATGCCTGAGAAAAATGAGGTATCTTGGAATGCCATGGTCACGGGCTTTTCTCAACATGGACATGTTGTGGAGGCAATAAATCTTTTTGAGAATATGAAAAAGCATGATGTGATCCCAAATCATGTTACCTTTGTGGGAGTTTTATCAGCCTGTAGCCATGTGGGTTTAGTCAATGAGGGCCTTGGCTACTTTGAATCCATGAGTAAAGAATATGGTTTAGTTCCTAAACCTGAACACTATGTTTGTGTTGTTGACCTTCTTGGTCGTGCAGGCTTTTTGAGCCGTGCAAGGAAATTTATAGAGCAGATGCCAATTGAACCAGATGCAATGGTTTGGAGAACCCTATTAAGTGCTTGTAGAGTTCATAAGAACATTGAAATCGGAGAGTTTGCTGCCCAACATCTTCTAGAATTGGAACCTGAAGACTCGGCAACTTATGTTCTCTTATCAAATATTTATGCGGTGGCTGGGAAATGGGATTCTAGAGATATGATAAGGCATATGATGAAAGACAAGGGTGTGAAGAAAGAGCCTGGTCAAAGCTGGATTGAGGTTAAAAACTCAGTTCATGCATTCTTTGTTGGTGATCGACTCCATCCGCTAGCAAATGAGATTTATAAATTTTTGGGGAATCTGAATAAAAGGGCAGGTAAAATTGGTTATGTGCAAGACTGTGATAGCCTTTGGAGTGATATAGAGCAGGAGCAAAAGGACCCCAGTGTATATATTCACAGTGAGAAATTGGCTATTTCTTTTGGTCTCCTTAGTTTGTCTGACACGATACCCATACGTGTTATTAAGAATCTTCGTGTATGTAATGATTGTCATAATTGGATTAAGTTTGTATCAAAGATATCAAATCGCACTATTGTAGTACGAGATGCCTACCGCTTTCATCATTTTGAAGGTGGTGTTTGTTCATGTAAAGATTACTGGTAATGTAAGTGCATAAAGGTGATGGTAAATACTAATTTTATGGAACCTGCAATATACTCTTGAGGCAACGAGGATGATTATGCCTTCTGCTCAGCTCGGTTATTCACAGAGTGTGGTAATAAGACAGCCTTCACTTTTTTTGTAAGATTCTGCAGGATTGTTTCTTATGTGATTTGGTAGAATATAATCTGATGAGTACATAAAAGTGTATGTGTATTAAGGGTTAAATTTATCATTTTACACTTAAAGTATGATTATCTCTCTCCATTTATGCATATTTCTAGTTTTTGATATAAAATGTACTTTGTTTGTAATTTCAGTTAATTTTGGTCTCTGCACAGTATACGTAAAAAGGGAATAACTATTTATGGATGGATACGACACTTGGACTCACCGGACTATACTATAAGATAATCACACTCTTTTCTCCGTTTTGCCATGTCTTCCTCTCAAAACCTCTCTTGAGTTTTCTGCCAATTTTAGTGTTCCTATTTCTTCAAGTACAGATCACTGATGGTTTTTTATTTATATTTTTGGGTTATCCAGCAGGCTTGCAAAGTTTATTTTTATGGTTTCTCAAAATTATTGCAATTCTAGTTCACACGTACTTCTCACTTTCTCTAAACTATTGTAGGGGGGAAGAAAACAAGAAATCCAGTTGATGATGTCAACATTCCCAGGTCTTATTCTGCTTCATCTACAAGACATTTAGATAAATTCAAGAGCCGCTGCTAAGATTTCTAATAGCCGTAAAGATCTGTGCTTTTTGGACACTTTAATGCTTTGAAAACCGTGGCTTTGGCTTTGCAAAAGGAGACTAGGTTACTTAGATGAGGGACCTCTCTTTTCTTTTCCTTTTTCTTTTCTTTCTGGAGCATTCAAACAGTTAGTAGAATTATGTTTCTTCTTTTTCCTTGACATCTTTCAATCTTAAGTTGCTGTCTCTTTGTGTGTGTTTTGTAGGAGGATATAAATTATCCAATTTGATGTGGTTTGAGAGGAAACCTTTCATTCCGAACATTTTGCTTCACTAACCTCTACTCTCAAGAAGTTCTGATTCTCTCACTTAATTTACAACCAGATCCTCCCCATGCGTTTTTCTGTGGGTTTGTCTGATGTGAAGGTGAGATCAGGGAAAGAGCATCCCATGCTAAACCCAGGTTAATATGCATTTTCATCCTCATAATAATTGTCTACTGATTTTGCAACTGTCTGATTTCATTTTTAAAAAAGATTTTACTCTCCAAAACAGTGTGAATCATAACCTAGTTGATCTCTGTTACTGTGTCTTGGTTAAGAAAAAATAACAATGCACGTTGCCATTCTGTATATGCATGCTAATGTATAATGTTTCAGAAAGTGTTCTCTTTCACTTTCTACTATTTCCTTGAAAGGTGATAAGCAGTGGTAAAATAGTTACCAATTTCAAATAGGTATTTTGTCAAGAATGAATACTATGTTGGCTTATTGCAAATATAGCTAAATGTCTTGGTTGAAATGCCTATGAAGACTCCAAGAGTGCAGCTAGAGTAGTTCTTGTGCATTTCCAGTTCAGTTTAATCTTTTCTAATGTTTGAATATCTAAGTTCTTTGCAGCCAATACTTTTTAAAGATTAAGAACCAGCTTTTACTCTCATATAGCTCATGTCTGATGATGTTGGAGTATTACCCACGAAGCCATTTATCTTTAATTCTTATTGCATTCTCATTTGCATCCCTCTTGACTCTGACTGTTTACCTCGAATTTTCCCTTAACAGCCGAGTTTAATGTCTTGACCTTTCGACTATAGGAAATTTCTTCTTATGCTACATGTTTTCATCTTTGACTCTTGCTCTGGTACGGAATTAAATTTTCTGATCCGAGTATTAGTGATGTAGAATGAGTTAACCTAGTTTTGGCATTATTTTTGTTTTTCTTATTTTAAGTGGATTGTACTTTATTTTCTTGTCAGAGTTGTATTTGAGATACTTATTTAAGTTAGTTCGAATTTTTTTCCTTTTGTGTTCATATTAGGGTAGAATTTCAATTTCTTTATTGGAAGCAGATTTTTGTTTTCTTTTTTGTTTATATTTATGGCCCCTGTAAATAGGGCTTCAATTTCAGCTGTAAAGACAGACTCTGAGATTATTGAATAACGATTATGATTTTTTTCCCATATCTCCTCCGCTTTTGTCCCCTTTAGAATTTTCTCCTCATCCTGTTTTTCCCCTTTGGTGCTACATTAATTAGTCTTGTATAAAGTTTGATTGCACAAAATATAATATAAGAGATTAAGAGTTTATTTGGTCAGTTTTTTTTTTTTTTTTTTTTAACTTAAAAGCTGAAAAGAAACTCTTGTATAAAACAAGAGGTTAAAAATTTAAGATGAAACTCTTTGATAAATATTTTATAAAAAATTTTGTTTACTATTTTTTATGAATAATTTATTTGACAAAATAATTTAAATAAACTCTACTTTTAGTTAAAGGGTAACAATGACTTAAAAAATTTATAATATTCTAAAAAACTGGAGTTTAAAAAAAAGAGAAGTAAAAACTTCTTTTTATAGCTTTTTTTGTAGAGCTTATTTGTTCATATATACATATTAAAAAAAAACTACTTATTTTTTTAATAACTTATGAAAATTGATGTTTGGCTGAACTTCTCCTTATAAAGAGAAGATAAACTGAAAAAAAGCTCAGCCAAACAGGCATTAAGTACTCCATAACTTCTGTAAATTACGCGTACCTAATTATCTAATTTTTAAACACTTTATTACTATTTTTATTTATTATCTCTTTTAAAATTTTGATATAAAGAAAGACTGATTAATTAAGAAAAAGTAGACATCTTAGATGTCCTATTTCACCTTGATTAAAACTTGATTTTAAAAAAATAACTAAGAATGAGTGTAGATATCCTAGATATCCTTCCTCATCTCAATCATTTTTTTAATTAGAGAAAAACTTAATTAATCGAGAAAAGAAGTAACTATCATGGATGTCCTACTTTAACTAGATCGATTACTTAAAAATAATTAATTAATTAAAAGAGAGTAAATATCTTAAATATCTTACCTTAATCTTTAATTAAAAAATTTAGTCAATTCAAAAATAAGAGTAAAGTCCTATACGTCCTACTTTACCTCAAATAATTAATTAGAAAAAAAATTTAATTAATCAAAAGAAAAGTAAGCATTTTAAATGCCCTATCTCATTTTAACGAATTTAATTTTTAAAGATTAGCCGAAAAAAACAAGTAGAATTTGATAAAATTTAATTTTATTAAATAAACTTTTATTAAACAAAAAAGAAAGTAGACATCCTAAATATCTTAACTCTATCTTAGATAGTTTTAATTATTATTATTGTTTTTTAATTAATTATCCAAAAAATAAGAATAAACATCTTAAATGCCCTATTTTAATCTTTAGTTAATGTTTAAATTAAATTAAAAAATAAAAATAAAAAAATATTTTTTAGACTAATTCATAAATATATTAAAGATTTAGACCAAATTCATAAATATCTAAAACTTAATCCTATGGGCTAAATTGTAAACATTTCATAAATTTTGCCTAAATAAAAAATAAAATCAATTTGGGTTGATTTGCAAACTAAACAAGTATTTAAGTCAAAATATAAATATTTAAAATTAAATTTAGGATTAAATAGATTTGGGACCTAATCGAAATTAACCAAAATGAGCTAATTGAAATTGACCAAAATGTACCTAATTAAATTTATCCAAACAAAATTACAGTTAGTTTTTCATCCTGCTGCGGCCAACCCCTTGGCAAAAATAAATTAAAAAAATTAATTTCTGGGTTTTACTCGAGTATTTATCATGTATCATACACATGCTCTAATTCATCTAAAATAATCATAAAACAAACAACAAATAATTATAAACATAATATATATATATATGTA
>JAVXUL010000009.1:14375747-14389969 GCA_035590515.1 Trichilia minutiflora
TATTTTTACAAATAATTACAAAGTTTATATACAAAGAAATAACAACCCTGAACCATATGACACGATTGATTCTAGGGCATATTTCTAACAGCTTATACACCTCAGCAAAATGGAGTTGCTAAGAGGATAAATAAAACTCTTTTTGAAAGAGTTAGGAGCATGCTGCTGTGTTCAGGTCTTTTCAAGAAGTTTTAGGCAGAAGTTGTGTCTACTGCAACATATCTGATAAATAGATGTCCATCATCCACACTAAACTTTAAGACTCCTAAGGAGCTGTGGACAGGAAATACAGCTACACTTGAACATCTAAGGGTGTTTGGGTGTACATCGTATGCCTTTATTAAGCAAGGGAAACTTGAACCGATGGCAGTAAAGAGAGTGTTCATTGGTTATCCTAAAGGAGTAAAAGGATGAAAACTATAGTGTCAAGATGGAATAAGTGGAAAATGTATAATTAGTAGAGATGTCAAGTTTGTTGAAGATGGATTGACTCAAGGTGTTCCTAACAATCATAAGGGTGTTGACACTAGTTCTGGAAGTACTAAAATTGAGGTGGAGTCTGATTCTACAAACTTGAGGGGTCTGGAACCAGGAGACAGAAAAGAAAAGGCAGTCATAGATGAACAAGGGAGCAAAGAAGTTGAAGAACAGCAAACTGATCTGGAGGATTTTCAGTTGGCTAAGGATAGAGCAAAAAGGCAAATAAAACCACCAGAGAGATACGACCACAGTGACTTGATAGCCTTTGCCTTCCTTGCAGTAGAAGAATTAGATTAGACTAATCCAGTAACTGTTGATGAGGCTTTGCAAGGATCGAATGCAAAAAAGTGGAAGCAGGCTATGAGGGAAGAAATGCAGTCATTGATAACAAATAAAACTTAGACACTAGTGGAAAAACCAGAAGACAGGAAGCTAGTGGATTGCAAATGGATTCTAAAAAGAAAGGAAGAGGTTGATGGATCTTACAGATTCAAAGCTAGATTTGTAGCCAAGGGTTTCACATAGAAAGAGGACTTGGATTACTCAGAAATTTTTTCTCCAGTAGTCAGGCATACCTCTGTCAGATTGATTCTTGCTTTGCTTACCATTTGTGATATGGAGTTGGAAAAAATGGATGTCAAAACAACTTTCTTGCATGGAGATTTAGATGAGGAGATTTATATGAAATAGCCAAGTTACTTTGAAAGATAAGGGAAAGAAAACTTGGTATGTTTGCTCAAGAGATCCTTGTATGGACTCAAGCAATCTCTAAGGCAGTGGAATCTGAGATTTGATAGGTTTATAACAAAAATGGGATACACAAGGAGTGCATTTGATCATTGTGTATATTTCAGTGGGGAGGATCTGGATGATATGGTGTTTTTGCTCCTTTATGTAGATGATATGTTACTTGTCAACAAAAAGAAGACTAGGTTGTATGAGTTGAAGGCTCAACTCTCTGTAGAATTCGAAATGAAGGACCTAAGAGAAGCAAGGAAGATCTTGCAGAAACAGAAAGGAAGGGCGGTTGAAGCTGTCTCAAAAAAAATACCTGCTGAAGGTGTTGCAGAGGTTTAAAATGAGTGAAGCTAAGCCAGTTAAGGTTCCATTGGCTGCAGATTTCAAACTATATAAGAGTCAAGGGCCTGACTCAGTGCAACAGAAGAAAGAAATGGCTGCAATTCCATACTCCAATGCTGTGGGTTGCATAATGTATGCAATGATGTGTTCTCGGCCAGATTTAGCTCATGTATCAAGTGTAATTAGCAAGTTTATGGCTAATCCTGGAAAAATACACTGGAATGCAGTAAAATGGGTATTCAGATACTTAAAGGGGAGCTTGGATCATTGTTTGTGTTACTCAAATGATAGCTTAACAGATGCTATGATCAGTGGGTATGTTGATGCTGATTTTACAACAAATTTGGACAGGAGAAGATTATCATCTAGGCTTGTGTTTTTCCTCAATGAATGTACAATTAATTGCAAATCTTCTCTATAGCATATGGTGGCGTTATCAACCACAGAAGCAGAGTATGTAACAATGGCAGAAGCTGTCAAGGAAGCTTTATGGTTACAAGGTTTTGCTGATGAAGTGAAGATCACAAGTAAATGTCCAACAATTTTCTGTGATAACCAAAGTTCACTTTATCTTGTTAAGCATCATGTGTTTCACGAAAGGACTAAGCACATAGATGTGAAGTTTCATTTCGTGAGGCACATGCTTGCACAAGGGAAAGTGAACTTGTAGAAAGTTAAATCAGAAGAGAATGTAGCTGACATGTTTACAAAGGTTGTGACAGTTGGAAAACTTGTGTTCTGCTTGGAAAAGATGAAAGTAACCAGAAGCTAAGGAGCAGTGAGAACATATATGTCATAAAGGTCTTTGTTGGTTCATGATTGTAGATAAATGGAGATTTTGGTGTATAATTGCCTATGCTTTGCTGGAGGAGTGAAAGTTGGCTTCTGCTTCATATTGATTCAAGGTAGAGAATTGTGGAAATGACTCAACAATTCAGCAAATACGTTGGGGACCCATGTGCAAAGATTTGCAGGACTAGATTGGAAGGTTTTTAAATACTTCATTAAGGGTAAATGTGTCAAAAACCAAGAAATGGGATGTCTTCTGTTATTTTTGTTCAAGCATCGTTCTGCTTCAGCAAGCATTATAAGCAACTGGGCAATGGGCATTTTGTACACAGAGAGAACGTTAGAAATCTTGAGTGTCAGTTGGTAAGGAAAACTGAATAAAGATTCTCTAGTTTTTTCTGTCATTCAAGAGTGTGTTTCTTGTTTCCTTTCTTTCTTGTGGTTCTTTCTTTTGATTCATTTTGTTCTGCTGGTTTTTGTTATTAATCTTGATAGTCTCGGTTTCTTTCTGAAAACTTAAGTAATTGTTGAATTCAAGAAACAACAAAAGCTTAAGTGATAGAAGCTAGTAAGCAAATCCCAACAGCTCTTCATCGGATACAACGGGTTTCTTTTCTTTGCTAACAACATTGAGCACCATCAACTTTTATCTATTCAAGTTGCCGAATTTCTTTTCTTTACCAACGACGCTGAGTACCACCAGAGTTTTTAGATTCCTTTCCTCGCCATTTTTCATTCTTTTTCTGCTCTCTATAGCCTCAAGATCATCAGTTGTCATCCTCTTGAAGAAATGCCATTTGATGCACTAAATCTATTTAATTGTCGTGTTGATGTGGATAAGGTGAGATTGACTTTGGACTTCACAGAGCTATGGTTTGGATGATTCCAATTCCTACTAACTTGCAAACACAAAGGAGTTTTGAGTAATACTTTTCGACAAAGAAACTTTGATGCTCAAGTTAGTAGGGGTAAGTAGACAAAGAAGAAACAAAAGACTAAATAAAAGAAAGGGTGATTTTTGTTACCATCAAGTATACAGTAAAGATGATAAATAGTGATTACTAAAAGTTGAATTGCTTGAAACTTTTTTTCTTTGGAGTCAACTTTTTTTTTTTATAAAATAATTGTAATATCATGTAAGATTTTCTATATGGACTTTCTAGATAATAGAGATGATAGTTGACTTATGACCTCAGGAACTTGATATGTACAATCCAAAGTTTATCAACTATTAGACAATCATTGAATTATGCATCTACTATTAAAGTTATTTGCAAGCAATGGCTTGCTTGCCAAGTTCATTTCCATGCAAACAATAATAACAATAGGCTATAACACTTAACAAATTATCCTTTATTATCATCGTATTCCTATTTTTAATATTATCAAACCATAATTGTTGAGAATAGATCAAAAATAGAGGTTTTAGCTTAATAAAGAAAATTCTAAAGCCCTACCCAAGTGTGCTTCTAGACGTTATTAAAGATTCTATCTCGAAGAAAAAATACACAATGTTTTTGAGATTAAATTAAGATTGATGATATCGATAAGAGTCTAATCTTTAAAATATATTAGGTGAATTCAAAATCCTGACCATATAACACGAATAATAATATGCTCTAAAATCAAAATTTCTAAGGAGTTCATCTGATCACGCGATCAAGTATTAACTTTTGTCATTAGTAATTGGCTAATTTTACCCTTAACATCAATATTTAATCTCTTAATTTATATTAATTCTTTGACATTACATAAAACCTTCATGCTGATTTCATATTTTCATTTTAAAACTCGGATTAGAAATTTTCTACCACCAAATTTAAAGAAATATTAGAGTTATCTTTTTATTATATTATTTTATGATAAATCTTATCATTATCTAGTTTATGTTACGTCTTATCATCTATATCTAGTTAAATATTTTTATATTATGTTAAATTTCTTCATAAGTAGGTTCATGTAGTCATCATATATCTTAATCAATACAACAATTCTCTTTTTCTCAATTATTCAACAAATTTCATTAATAGTTAATGCTACCAAACATATTTTATAACTTTAATTCTAAAGTTAAGTAAAAGCGAGTCATACCAAATACACCCAAACTATGGGAGTCAAGTGATCTCATTGTTTATAAAACTTTTCCTCTCTGGAACGGTGTGAAACCATAACCAAGTTAATACGTGCCATGTGTCTTAGTTGAGAAAAATAAAAAAATCATCTTGCCATTTAGTATATACATGCTACTGCATAATGTTTCTTATGATATTCTATTTCACTGTCTACAATTTCCTTGGAAGATGACACGCAGTGGTAAAATAGTTGCCAACATCAAATCGGTATTTTGT
Organism: Trichilia minutiflora; assembly: GCA_035590515.1. Classification (NCBI taxonomy): domain Eukaryota; kingdom Viridiplantae; phylum Streptophyta; class Magnoliopsida; order Sapindales; family Meliaceae; genus Trichilia; species Trichilia minutiflora. Next base: position 14,380,445 of record JAVXUL010000009.1, read on the forward strand.
CAAGAATGAATTATATGCTAGCTTATTGCAAATATAGCCAAATAACTTGGTTGAATGCCCATGAAGAATCGAGGAGTTTAGCTGGAGAAGTTCTTGTACATTTCTGGTTGAGTTTAATCTTTTCTAATATTTGAGTATCTAAGTTCTTTGCAGCCAATTTTTTTTCCAGATTAAGACCTATTTTTAGTGTCTTATATAGCTCAGGTCTGATGATGTTTGAGTGTCACCCACAAAGCCAAATTTATCTTTAATCTTTATTGCTTTCTCACTTATATCCCTCTTGATTCTTACTGTGTACATCATTTTTTCTCTTGACAACAGTCTGTGTCTCTCCCTTCTCTTCGTAATTTTCTCCAACTTCAAACTACAGTGTCTTATTTGCCATCTTACTGTTTAGATCTTCTGATACAAGACTACTGTTTGTTAATTCAGACCTTGAACTACTGTTTTATTTTGTCACCAATCACCTTAAATGCGTCAAATTCTTTAATTTATAAATATAGCGGTCACTCCACTTATTTACATCCTGCAATAGCTATCTTTTTTTTCATCATTTCCATATTAATTGTATCTTCATCATGGCAGAGGAAACGACCAAGTTGCAAGGATCGTCCTCCTATCCCCTCAGTGGCCGAGTAGCAATAGTAACCGGTGGTTCGCGTGGAATTGGCAAGGCGATTGCTATTGATCTCCACTCCCTTGGTGCAACAATTTGTTATCAATTATGCTTCAAACTCCACTCAAGTGGATCTCCTAGAATCTGAACTCAATGCATCCAGGACCTCTTCTCAACCTCAAGCAACAGCTATCGTAGCCGTTATTTTAGAACCTTGATCAGGTCAAGCTCTTCTTTGATCGAACTGAACAAGATTTCGGCTCCAAAGTCTATATTCTTCTCAATTATGCTAGTGTGATGGATCCAAAGTATCCAACTTTGGCCAAACACAACAACAGAGGACTGGGATACGACATTCAACCAACAAGAGAGGAGCTTAATTTCCTGTGTTCCAAGGAAACAGCTAATCGTTTGGCACGCGGAGGTGGCGGAAGGATCATTCTGATATCAAGTTGTGCTGCCATTTCACTCGTGAAGGGTTATAAGCTGCTTTCAAGGCAGCTGTCAAAACAATAGCGAAGATATTGGAAAAGAGATGAAGGGACAGGAATCACAGTGAACTTTATTGCTCCAGGACCTGTAGCAACCGAGCTGTTCTATGCTGGTAAAACTGAGAAAATGATTAACGGGCTTGTAGATGCTTGCCCTCCTGGAGTTAGAATTGAAGAAAAATACTGTTTTTATAGATTGAATCTATAATACAAAGGTGCAATTTTTCTAGATATATACATTCCCTTTTACAATGTTGATAAGGATGAGTGAGACATGAAATCCTAGCCTTCTATCAATGCATTACGTGTCAGGACCTACTGCAACTCTCAACTCAGCCAAATTTCTCGGATTAAACTCATTAAGCACGTGTAATCTACTGATTTCTTGAGGTTGAAGATGAGTGAACAGTGTCATTCGTGGCTGGGCTGTAATGGATCTTCCGGCTGACTGGTGTTGTGTTGGGCTACTTTGCCTTTTGGTTTACTTCATAACCCGGATCCAGTTCTTCACCCAATCTAGAGTTTCAAAATAAGAGTCTTCAACACAGCCGAAGCATGTGAGCAAAATTGTGAGATTTTTATCTAGTGATGATGGGGAGTGTGGATTAATGGACCGATTGTTAAGAGTCAATGGTGGAGCTATTGTTTAATCATGGTTTTCCAACTCCTTGCTATTTTTTATAACTGTTTTTTTTTTTTTGTAAAAATAAAGATAATTCCATTTTCTTTTTAATAATAATTATTGTGTTATTATTAATAAATATAATTTAAATAGTTAAAAATATAATACTATTAAAATAAGTCTTGAATCATCACAGATAACTTCTCCTTGCAATAGAATTATTTATTTATTGTTTATAATTTTTTAGTCAACTCAATGGCTCCCAATTTCAATTTCGAATTTGAATCCATTCTACTCAAAGGCCAAATCGTTATAGTCACTGGGTCATCCAAAGGAATCGACCCGTTTGAATAAAAAGATAATTTTGAATACTATGGGTTAGATCTTGTCTTCTTAGGCTTTAAGAGTTTTGAAGAAAGGGAACATCTCTTTGTCAATGACCACAAAAACAGGAAACATGGTTGCTTTGTCTTCAAGCTGCATACCAGATTTTTTCCCTTCTCAAGTTCACAATGATTTCTGTTATTTCGAATACGATGAAAAAAACATCCGCCCTTAGATTTTTGCCACATTAGCTCCGGTTGTAAAAGTTTTTTTTTTTTTTTAAACATGTATATATTATGAAAAAGACAACCTTTGTAAATATGGACTGCAATCAATGAAAAATTCTATTTTTATTAAATTTTAACATGGTATCAGTACACTCAAATCTCGTGATTAATCATGGCCAGTAAGTCCAACTCAACAACCTCTGAGAACATGACCTCCAAATCTATGGCAAGCAATCGGTCATTTGTCTTCATAACACCTATTAAGTTAACAAATAACAACTTTCTTCTTTGAAAATCTCGGGTTCTTCCATATCTTAGAGCCAATGATTTAGATGATTTTATTGATAGAAGTGAAGATTGTCCAAGAAAAATGATTACCATGATGAATGAGAACGAAAAAACATCATCGTACATCAATCCTAAGTATCAAGCTTAGAACAAAAACGAGATCAAATTTTAATGAGGTGACTACTGACCTCAGTTTCAAAAGGGATACTCAACGCCACCATCAACTGCTAGGCATCATTTGAGGTACAGAGTACTTTTGAAAATCAATTTTCTACCCAAACAATAGCAAGAACAATACGACTTAAGTTAGAAATTCAAAATGCGAAAAAGAGTAACTTGAGTATTCACGATTATTATAGCAAAGATTAAAAACCTAGTTGACAGCCTTAGGGCCATAGATACTGAAGTTCCAGATACTGAGTTGATAATGTTGATACTAGAAGGCTTAGGTAAAAACTACAACCCAATAGTTGCAAACCTGCAGTCCAGAATTGGTAGCATAAACTATGCTTCACTGTTGAGTTATGAGAACATGATAAAAAAACAGACAGCAAATACAACTATCAACATTCAGTCAGCAGTCTCAGCTAATTTTCCTCACACTAAAAACTACCAAAGGAGAGCCTGGAACACAGGTGAAAGACCATCTCAGTTTGCATCAAAAGAGAGCAACACCACCACAAATTTTCAAAGAAGTGGTTACAATCCTGGAATGCAGAATCAGTTACTACAAGGAAGAGGCAGAGGCAGGAATAGAGCCAACAAACTTGTGTGTCAACTATGCAACAAAACAAGGCATACTGTAGTCAATTGCTGGTATAGATTTGAGGACTTTCAGCCACCATCTCCAGAAACTTTAGAGCAAAAGGGAGCATACATTGCTGCTTCAAGTGGCACAGATGATCAATCATGGTATTTGGACAGTAGAGCCATAAACCACATAACAAACAACCTAAATAACCTTAATCTGGCAGCAGAATACACTGGAGAAGATCAACTCTCAGTTGGTAATAGACAAAAATTAAAGATCTCTCACCTTGGTAACATTGAACTCAATTTACATAACATTCTACCACACACCTCAATTCACCTTAAAAATGTCTTCCTTGTACTTGAATATATCTCAACTAATACAAGACACCAATGTAATTGTATTATTTTATGATAATGATTGTCTAATCAAGGATAAAATATAGAGAAAATCTCTGGTGAAAGGAGCTGCTGAAGGAGGGCTCTACAAACTACAATTGTCATCATCAGATCATCTTTCAAGTGCTTCTAAAGTGTGTGAGTCAGTTTTATATTCTATTACAAAGTCTATGCTATCTATATATGTCTTTAATTCAGTTAAGTCTTTAGTTGAGTCAGAAGAAGAAAATTTGAGAGTTATTCGTGGTTTATGGTATAAGAGGTTAGGTCATCCTAATGTAACAGATCTCCAGAATACTTTGAACTCTTATAATGTTCCTTATTCAAATAAAGAACCTATTTCTGGCTTGTGTAATGCCTGTCAACTGGGAAAATCTCATAAACTTATTTTTAAATCATTTGAAATAGTGACTCATGAACCACTAGAACTGATTCACTCTGATCTCTAGGGTCCAGCCCCTTTAGCCTCAAATCAAGGACACCATTATTATATCTTGTTCATTGATGATCATACCAACTTCATCTGGCTATTTCCCTTGTTCACCAAAACAAAAACCCTGCAAACATTCATTTTATTTGAGAATTAAGTTAGAAAAACTTACAACTGGCAGATCAAATCACTCCAATGTGACATGGGAGGAGAATACAAAAAAATTGAGTCTTTTCTCAAAAGTGAAGGTATAAAACTGAGGTACTCTTGTCCCTATACAAGCCATCAAAATGGCAAGGCTGAGAGAAAACATAGACACATAGTAGAAACAGGATTATCTCTACTTGCTTAGGCCAAGATGCCCTTGAATTTTTGGTTTAAAGCCTTTATCTACTATTTGATTAATAGAACTTTCACATGCACTCTCCAAAATCATTCACCATAGGAAATATTACACAAAAGGAAACCTAACCTTTCTTTGATTAAAGTTTTTGGTTGTGAGTGTTTTCCCTTTCTTAGACCTTACAACAGACATAAATTTGATTTTCACTCATCTAAGTGTGTGTTCATTGGTTTAAGTTAATTGCACAAAGGTTTTATGTGTCTTCACCACACAAGAAGGATTTACATAGCTAGACATGTGAGGTTTAGTGAAAACGAATTCCCTTTCTACACTGATGAAAAATTTAATTCAAAGTTTATCAAATCATTTTTTTCTACTTAACTATCCTTTAAGATCAGCAAGAGATCATGAAATAACAGTTTGTTCCCAGCCCTCAGGTTTCTCAGGATCATGTAATAATCCTTATTTTCCTAATGAAGATACTGGTGCTCATCATAACATCAATATAGGAAACACAAACTCACCCACACCAAATTCTATCTCAAAAACTCCCACAACAAGGCTAAGCAACACACTATCATCTGATACATACTCACATGCACAACCATACTCACCTGAAGCTATGCACATTCAAGCACCTACACATCCTATGATCACCAGGGCAAAAGCAGGTTTATTCAAATAAAAAAACTACCTCACACTTACTTCACATTCACTGCACAGAAACACAGAATTGGCCATTCCCCAAGTGGAAACAAGCTATGCAGAAGGAATTTGATGCTTTGTAGACCAATGAAACATGAACCTTGGTTCCATATGATCAAAGTTACAAACTTGTTGGTAACAAGTGGATTTTTAAAATTAAAGAGCATGGAGGCGGAAGTGCAGCTAGGTACAAAACAAGGCTGGTAGTAAAAGGTGTTTTCCAAGCTCTAGGATTTGATTTTAATGAAACCTTCAGTCCAGTCATTAAAGCTATTACCATCAGAACAATTCTTAGTCTGGCAATATACAAACAATGGGAGATAAGACAAATAGATGTCAATAATGCCTTCTTGAATGCTGAATTGACAGAGACAGTTTACATGCAATAATCTGATGGATTTGTAAATGCATCAAAGCCTCAACATGTTTGCAAACTCAGAAAGGCTTTATATGGTTTAAAGCAGGCTCTTCAAGCCTGGTTTGACAAACTTAGGAATGTCTTGGAAAGGTTGGGATTTAAAGGCTCTAAATCTGACACTTTTCTCTTCTGCAAATCTCATAAAAACGAAGTAACTTTGCTGCTTTTATATGTTGATAATATAATAATTAAAGGGAGTGACAAGCTAATTATAGAAGAAACCATTAAAAACTTGGACAGAGTCTTTGCTCTCAAAGACTTGGGCAACCCACATCTATTTCTGAGAGTAGAAGCCACAAAAATAGAAGACTCTGCTTATGTCTCAAACCAAGTATACTCATGACATACTGGACAAACTCAACATGAATAAATGTAAGGGAGTTAATACACCAAAGTGTGCTTTCTCAAAGCTATCAAAATACAAAAGTGAAATCTTTTCCAATATCACACTATATAGAAGTGTTATGGGTGATTGCAGCATACAACAATTACAAGACCCAATATTTTCTACGCAGTTAATCGTCTAAGTTAATTCATGGCTCAACTAAGGAAGGATCACTGGGTAGCTTGTAAAAGAGTCTTAAGGTACCTAAAGGAGACTCTCACTTATAGCCTTGAGTTCAGCAGAAACTCCATATGGATGTAGTTGCTTTTACATATGCTAACCGGAGATGTGATGTAGACGACAGAAGGTCTGTAAGTGGTTATTGTATCTATTTTGGACCAAATTTTATCTCCTAGAGTTCAAAAAAACAGCATGTGGTGGCTCGTTCAAATGCAGAGTCAGAATACCGATCCCTTGCTCTACCTGCATAGAATTAACATGGATTTCATCCTTGCTAAAAGAAATTGGTTTCAATCTAATAAACTCACCTGTAATCTGATCAGATAGCATAAGTGCCGCAGCCATAACTTTAAACCTAGTACAACATGCCAAGACCAAATATAATCAAATCGACGTTCATTCCATTCGAGATGAGGTGGCTGTAAGAGAAATTAGAATCAATTATGCACCTAGTAAGTATTAGATAGTCGATTGTTTCACCAAAGCTCTTTCATTCAATCAATTGGTGGGTTCCGAAGCAAATTGAAAGTTCTTGACAGAACCATCGATTTGAGAGGAAGAGTTGAAAAAGAAGATAATTTTGAATACTTCGGCCCAGATCCTGTCTTCTTAGGCTCTAAGAATGTCAGCCCAAACTACACCAGAAGCCTAAGCTGCCAAGCACACCAGTTCATCAAAACCTGCTTTCGAAGAAAGGGAACATCTCTTCGTCAACCGCTTCAAACACAAGAAACATGGTTGCTCTGTCTTCAAACTTCATACCGGATTTTTTCCTTTATCAAGTTCACAATGATTTCTGTCATTTCGAATATGATGGAAAAAAACATCCGTTCTTAGATGTTTGCCACATTAGCTCAGGTTGTAAAGCTAGGGTTGCTTCTTTTAAACATGTATATATTGTGAAAAAGGCAACCTTTACAAATACGGATTGCAATCAATGAAAAATTCCATTTTTATCAAATTTTAACTAGCCAAACCCATCATCAACTACACTTGCAACTCGGCTCAAGCTGATCTCGTAGCCTCCGAGATTAACTGCTCTGCTTCTCCGGACACAAAACCACGAGCCATTACTGTCAAGCCGATTTATCCGATCCAGCCCATGTTAAATCCCTCTTTGACTCTGCTGAGCGGGTGTTTGAATGGCTGGTTCATGTCCTGGTTAACTTAGCTGGGGTGCTTGATCGTAAGTACCCCACAATAGCCAACACTTCCCTGGAGGATTTTGATCATATTTTCAGGAAATCAATGATAGGATTATTCAACACGGTTCAGTTTTAGTACGGTAAAATGCCATGACTTTGTTTCTTTTTTTTTTCTGATGAAAAAATGAAATATTTGTAGAAAAAATGTTTTTTCTTTTAGGATTGCATAACTTGCAATTTTCTAACATTTCGGGCTGGTCACGGTCCTTGGTTCTGCAAATATGGATATCCCATATATTTTAAAACCGGAAATTGTAATTCCCAAATTTGGGTACCATGCTTTTTGTTGCCAACAATATCCCATGAATAGCAAGATTGAAGGATCCGACAATGATCTCCCATTCCAATGTTGATGCGCACAGAAATGATTTCTGGTTTAATTAGTGCTTTATTGTAAGGCAATTGCTTGGAAAATGAAGCGTTAAACCAAAATTTTGTCATCCTAGGTACCATATGGATAGATAAAGTAGAAAACTTGGATATGGTTGGTTTATGAATGCTCATTATGGGGAACGTGAGAACTTAAATTGTTGTGCTTGGTTGGCTGGAAATGAGTAACATAGAGAAGAATGTTTTCATTTTAGATACTTAAGTGACTGTGTGCCCATGTGTATACGTGAAGGAAATGTGAAATCTGACCAAGACAAAAAAATCAACTTCACATGGCAGTGTCTTACATAATCTTTGATTATTTTTATCATGTTCTATTGGATAATCCATCTGTTTTAAGTCAAGGTAGATAATGCTCAGAAGTTCAGAATCGAGTGACACATTGGTTTTGTATAAAAATGTTCTCATATTGGGTTAGCACAATTATTAACAGTTGCTTCTGGTTATCATTTCTGATCTACCTTTATCGGTACAATCTAAAAGATGCATATTCATTTATATTTATATTTTGGTGCAATTTATTCGTGATAGTTCCTAGCTGTCAACTGTCAATTTAAAATCTGTAGGTATATTTTGCCGTGTCAATGCAAGGGCGTTCATTCTTATGTGCTAAAGAGACAGCCAGCAAATAGGCTAAAAAGCGGTAGTGGAGGGAGGATTATACTTTTATCACCACTGGTTGGTGCATTGAAAGCAGCAGTGGAGACGACGGTGAAGATAATAGCAAAGGAGCTCAAGGCAACCGGGATCACAGCAAATTGTATAGCTCCAGGACTGAGACTGACTGCAACTGAGATGTTCTTCGATGGAAAGAGTGAGGAAATGGTGCAAAAGGTGATTGAAAAGTGCCCACTTAATCGTATTGTGAGACCAAGGGGGTGGCTCCTGTTGTTGGATTCTTGGCTACTGATGCTAGTGAGTGGGTTAATAGACAAGTATTTCATGTTAAGGGTGGTTATGTTTAAGGTCTACATTGCATGTGTTTTGATAAAAATAATATTATTTTAAAAAATAAATAAATATTTATTTTAAAATATTTATATCTCATCTGTATTTGATCTGTTTTTAAAACGTTACTTATTTTATGGGAATTAATCGAAAATAACTACTATTTATTATTATTATTTAAAAAAAATCATAATCAAAAATTTCAATCAAAATTAATCCAAATTACTATTTTTTAACTCAAATACCTTTAATAAAAATAAATTTAAATTTAACTTTTATATTCTTCAAACCCGAAAATTTTACAGCCACCGATCCTTCATTTCTCATTGTTGAAAAAATCTCTGACATCTCTTAAGGCTCCAGCATCATCAATTCAGGTAATATTTCTCTTGACAATCGTTTATAAATTATCATTGTTTCAATATATTAGATTTTTTTTTAAGTTTAAAAAATAATGATTGGGATTAGAGCTATCAAACGGGCCGGCAATCCGCAAACCGGCCCGTTTAACCCACCATTTAAGTGGGTTCGGACAAAAAAAATTGACTCGTTTAATTCGTGAGTCGATTTGACTCGGTCCGTTTAACCCGCGGGTTAAATGGGCCAGCTCGTTTAACTCGCGGGTCGGCTCATTTAACCCACCTAATTAAAAAAAATTTAATTGGCTCATTTAACCCACCTAATTAAAAAAAATAATTTAATTTTTTTTTAATTTTTATATTTAGACGATGATTGATTATGTTTGAATGTTAATAATGATATTAAACTTATTATTTATTAATATTGAATGATGTTGGATTAGTA
>JAVXUL010000009.1:14390069-14408606 GCA_035590515.1 Trichilia minutiflora
TTTTTTTTTTTTTTTTTTTAACTTAAAAGCTGAAAAGAAACTCTTATATAAAATAAGAGTTTAAAAATTTAAGACGAAACTGTTTGATAAATTTTTTACAAAATTTTTTTTATTTATTATTTTTTATAAATAAGTTATTCGACAAAATAATTTAAATAAGTTTAACTTTTAGTTAAAGAGTAAAAATGACTTAAAAATTTTATAATATTTTAAAAAATTGAAGTTTACTAAAAAAAGAGAAGTAAAAATTTATTTTTATAATTTTTTTTGTAAAGCTTATTTGTTCATATATATCTATTAAAAAAAATTACTTAATTTTTTAAAAGTTTATAAAAATTAATGTTTGATTACACTTCTCCTTATAAGGGAACATAATTTTAAAAAAAACTCAGTCAAACAAACATTAAAAATGAGATTGAAAATGGGATTGACAATGAAAATGAAAATAAAAGTATGTTTGATATGATCAGAAATAGAATGAGCATTTCATTCCATTTTTATGTTTGGTATAGAAAACTAATGTAAAAATAAAATGAAAAAATAATCAATGACAATAATTTCTTTATAACAAAACATAATAAGATATCTAATAACAGGTTGCGTGGAAAGGTGAATAAACAAAGGTGAATAAACGGTAATTAAGATTTAAAGTTTTGTTTTATTTATTTTTTTAATAAAAGATAGTTTTGAAATTTAAGAAAAAATAAGAATAATTTTGTCATAAATCCAATGGAATGACTGATTCTATTATTTTTGTGAGAGAATAAAGGTTAGATCTATTTAATAAAATGGTCATTTATAAGGAATGAAAATTCTGTAGTATATATCAAGCAAAAGTTTTATCCGTTCTCATTTTATTCAACAAAATGTACACTTGTAGTCTGGCTCCACATCTTCTCTATCATCATTGGCGTTCAACTACTGAGTGTGTTTTATTTGCCGTCTTACTGTGTAGATCTATCTGCGTAGTCCTCTACCCTCGCTAGTAAATGTTGCATGTGATCACATAGGCACTTTAAGCACTTTGCCTCTTTCATCTGTGGTTTTATTTTGTAGGCAATAATACAATTTTTGATTCGTAAACTTTGTAACCTACCTCTTAATTTCAAGTGGTATCAAGTCAATTTGTTTTGAGACAATTTCAGCACCCTCGACCTTCTTTCTTTCTGTTTTCTCTCTCGTGAAATGATGTATTTATGTAAAATACATACGTCATTGATATATGTATATGCACGTCATTTTATACTCAATAATGCATGCGTTAATGAGGCTGTCTAGAAACTCTGAATTTGGACCCTATGAAACTTTGAAACTGTCTAGAAATACATTTCTCAACTCCCAAAAGGATAAGAAAAGGTTTTTCTGATTAATGAAGTTTGTTCGAACTGGCCTACTGAGTCTGACTTCTGTGTTAACAACTTGATAGGTGAGGTGCAATGACTATATTGCTACTCAGCCTACTCTCAAATTATGTTTTATATTAGCATGGAAGGGCAATGTTGGAATTCTAAAACCTTAGGTATGTGAGTGAGGATGCACCTTCCTATGCAAGACTATTGTTTGTTAATTCAGAACCTTGAACTGCTCCTGTTTTGTTATGTCACCAATCAACTCATATTTGAAGATTCCTCGTGTATGCATCTTACTCTTCATCTATAAATATAGACGCCCCCGCCATGTTTACATCATGAAATAGCTATCTGCTTCTCATTATTTCCATATTAAGTGAATCTTCACCATGGAAAAGGAAACTACCATATTGCAGGGATCGTCCTCCCATCCCCTCAGAGGCCGTGTAGTAATAGTAACCGGTGGTTCACGTGGAATCGGCAAGGCGATAACTATTCATCTCCACTCCCTTGGTGCAAGAGTTGTTATCAATTATGCTTCAAACTCCACTTAGCATCTGAACTCAATGCATTAGGTACCTCTTCTCAACCTCAAGCGATTGCTATCAAAGCCAATGTGTCAGACCCTGATCAGGTCAAGCTCCTCTTCGACCGAGCCGAACAAGAATTCTGCTCCAAAGTCCATATCCTTGTCAATTGTGCCGGTGTGATGGATCCGAAGTATCCAACTTTGTCCAATACAACAACAGAGGACTGGGATACTACATTCAACATCAACACGAGAGGAGCTTTCATGTGTTCCAAGGAAGCAGCCAATCGTCTGGCACGTGGAGGTGGTGGAAGGATCATTCTGATATCAACCTCTGTGATCGTTTCACTTATGCCGGGCTACACAGCTTATGCTGCTTCCAAGGCAGCTGTTGAAACGATGGCGAAGATTTTGGCTAAGGAGATGAAGGATACAGGAATCACAGTTAACTGTGTTGCTCCAGGACCTGTAGCAACCGAGCTGTTCTATGCTGGTAAAACTGAGGAAATGATTAACAAGCTTGTGGATGCTTGCCCTCTTGGCAGGCTTGGAGAGCCCAAGGATGTGAGTAAGGTTGTGGGATTTTTAGCAAGTGATGATGGGGAGTGGATTAATGGACAGATTGTTAGAGTCAATGGTGGAGCTATTGTTTAATCTTTTCCCAACTCTTTGCTATTTTTTTCCAATTATTTTTATAAAGAAAAAGAGATAATTTTGTTTTCTTTTCAATAATAATATTTACACAATAATTATTGTATTATTATTAATAAATTTAATTTCAATAACAATTCTATTCTCAAAATTCTGTTAAATAATTTAGAAAGAGAAAGACAAATGTCTCCTATAATTTTAAAAATATCATATTATTTCTTGTACTTTAAAAAAATAATAAATACTCCTTACAATTTAGAAGAGTAAAAAATGTCTCCTATACATCATATTCTTGTCTATTTTCTTTTTGGATAATATTTTTTTTTGTTTGGAGTTATTCTAATATCTTTGTTATTTAAAAGTAAAAAAATTAATATTTAATATAATAATATATTAATCTTTTAATTTTGATTTTGATTATTTTAAATTAATTATGAAATTAAAATTAAACAATTTATATTTAATTTATAATAATAAAAAAATAAATAATTAATAATTTAAAATTTTAATATAATTGTTTTTTTAATTTTAATAATTAAGTATTTATTTAGTAATTAACGCCTATCCCTTGTCAATATATTTGTATTATAAATTGTCAGTTAGTGATTACTATTGAATTTTTAATCATTATAATAATTTAAAAAAATTTAGTCCATAAATTTAAAAATATAACCATTAAAATATTTATTTATTTTATAAATATAATTATATATGATAATTTAAAAGGTCATCGTATTACTATTTTGATTTTACCCTATTGTATTTATAAAATATTAAAAATAATTTAAATGATAAGTATTCTCTTGTGGAAGATTGCTTAATTGCAACCACATAGAATTGGAGGTAACAATTTGGATTAACATATAGTATTAATAAATTTATATTATTTTTTTATATTAAATTTATGTTAAATAATTGTGTGGAATAACTCAAATAGGCAATAATCCATAGTATGGATTGTGAAATATTATCAACTTAATATGATGTCTGGATTCGTCATGGATAACATCCATTTCGTCGACTTTAATTTGACAAGTGGAGTGCGGTACGCTATAAATTAATTTCCCTCGTTAGAATTCTTCATGTATTTATTTACTTTTTATAATTTTTTAATCAACTCAAACTCAATGGCTCCCAATTCCGAAACCCAATCACTTCCCCTCCAAGACAGAGTCGCTATAGTCACTGGGTCATCCAGGGGAATTGGCCGAGAAATCGCGATTCACTTGGCTAGACTGGGAGCCAAACTTGTCATCAACTACACTTCCAACGCGGCTCAAGCTGACCTAGTAGCCTCCGAGATTAACTCCTCTTCTTCTCCGGACTCAAACCCACGAGCCATTACTGTCAAAGCTGATGTTTCCGATCCAGCCCAGGTTAAGTCCCTCTTTGACTCGGCTGAGCGGATGTTTGAATCGACGGTTCACGTCCTGGTTAACTCAGCTGGGGTGATCGATCCTAAGTACCCAACTATAGTTAATACTTCCTTGGAGGATTTTGATCGTATTTTCAGGTAATTAATAATTAAATTATTCAACACGGTACGTGAAAAGGTCGTCACTTTTGTTTCTGTTTTTTGTGTTTTTGGATGAAAAATGAGAATATTGATTAAAAAACATGTTTTTTTGTTTGGTTAAAACTATTATTGAACTCATTAATTCTTGATCAACTGTCAACGGTAGGTTTTATAAATCGATATAACATCTTAACAATTAAGAAAAAGATTTATTTTTTTTCCTTTTTGTTACTTTGAATGAGTAAATTGGAGAAAAAGAGAAAGAGAATATAGTTTTGAATGTGTAATTTCGACGTTGATGTACACAGAAAATGGTTTCTGGGTTATTTAGTCGTCTTTTATGAGGCAATTGCTTAGACAAATGAAACATTGAACCAAAATTTTGTCATTTTAGGAAGCATGTGGAAAGACAAAGTAGAAAGCTTGGATGTGCTTAGATATGAAGAAAATATGAAAAAAAATTTATAGGACCAAGAAAATTGAGTCAATTTCTCGTAGAGGGTGTCTTACTTAAGCTTTGAGTATTTTGAATCATGTTCATTTAATACTCCATCTGTTTTAAGTCAAGGCAGGCAATACTTAAAAGTTCAGAATGGAATGACAAATGACTTGAATGGATTGGTTTTGCGTATAATGTTCTAATGTTGGGTTGGCATGGTTACTAACAGTTGCTTCCGTTAATCATTTCTGATCAAACATTCATTTTGCAGTACAATCTAAAGGATGCACGTTAATATGTAATTATGTATTGGAATAATTTATCAGTTCAATCTGTACATATATTTCTCCAGGGTCAATGCAAGGGGTGCATTCTTATGTGCCAAAGAGGCCTCAAATAGGCTAAAACGAGGTGGTGGAGGCAGGATTATATTGCTATCATCATCACTGGTTGGTGCATTGAAGCCAGGGTATGGTGCTTACACAGCATCCAAGGCAGCAGTGGAAACAATGGTGAAGATATTAGCAAAGGAGCTCAAGGGAACTGAGATCACAGCAAATTGTGTAGCTCCAGGACCGATTGCGACTGAGATGTTTTTCGATGGGAAGAGTGAGGAAATGGTGCGAAAGGTGATTGAAGATTGCCCACTTAATCGTCTTGGCGAGACCAAGGATGTGGCTCCTGTTGTTGGATTCTTGGCTTCTGATGCTAGTGAATGGGTTAATGGGCAGGTAATTCGTGTTAATGGTGGTTATGTTTAAGGTTCTTTCTCGTATTGTATTGTGACAAGCTCAGCTCATTTGATATCTTACCTTGTATGTAAAAGGACATGCTAAAACTTAATATCGCTATTTGAATAAATAAAGGGAATTTTTGGGACGTAAGATGTGGGATAGGCTTTGTTTGGTAATGTTGAATGAGAAATAAAAATGCCAACAGCCTTAGGTTTGTAGCTGGGTGGTAAAGATAATGTGAAGGTGAGTTTGTTCTATAACTTCGAAAGAATTAATTTTTAATTTATAGGATGGAATACGAGTTAATTCGAAAAGAAAATAGCAATAAATATTCATTATTTAATAAAAATGTATAGTTAACCCGGGGGGTGGCATGGTGGTAGGGGTTGGGTTTGGGATCTCAAGGTCCCAAGTTTGATTCCCCCAGGACACTCTGTTAAAGCATTTAGGGGGTTAGGTCTTGATTTTCTTCAGCTGTTTGGTATCGTCTATCGTAGGATATTTGTCTATTGTTGGGTATCATAGGATGTTTTTTGGCTGTTTGGTATCGTCTATCGTAAGATATTTGGCTGTTGTTGGGTATCATAGGACGTTTTCTGGCTTAGATCTGGGTCTTGTTTCAGTGGTGTTGTCTAAGGATAGTCGAGGGTCTGGTCCCTTATAACAAATCTCGGGACGTTGGTTGGCGATTAGAGTATTCGGGTTTCCTAAAAAATAAAATAAAATAAAATAAATGTATAGTTGTCAAATATTTTAATTGATGTGTTCACCAAGTAGGTAAAAAAATTTTTGTGTAAAATGAAGAAAACGAAAAATAAGATTTTTTAAATGACAATTATTGATAAACATTTTTATTAAGTTAATTTTTTTAATTTTATATTTTTTAATAATGTAATATTTATTATATTTTAATATTTATAAAAATATAAAAATTTTAAAAAATTAAAATATAATTTATAAATTTTTTATTTTTTTAAATATAAATTTATTAATTAAATTTTATATTTTTTTAACAGTAATATTATATATTTTATAAATATACTTTATAATTTTTTATCTTTCTAAAAATAAAATATATAATAGCTATTATATTATAAAAAAATTAAAAATAATTTAATAAAAATATTTATCGTAATTTTTAAATTTTATCATTTTTTTCAATCACCGAACATAAACGTATTTGTTATTTAAAAGAAATTAATGGGTATTTGCCATCCTTCGTAAAACAAATGTAAAGTGTGTCTTTTATTTGTAATTTCACTAAAAATTAAGGACTCATCCATTAATATCCAAACGTTACGTATATTGGTTTGTCTTGCAAGAACTGGGTATTATTGATTGTGCTTTCTCCATTTTACCCCCTTATAACTCTACGTTACAGAGGCACAAGGTCAACATACTTAACATTTTGTCCGAGGGTTTAAAAGTACATTCACATACAGCCCAAGAAATATCACCCACTTCAAACAGTACTTTCCCAATTCTACCCTTCCAGCAGCCTATATCGAGACGGAGCTTACAAAGCAATTGGTAACACCGGTAACACATCCTAATCACCGGCTCTTCACTTCCCAACCGGTAAACTCTATAAATATCTCTAGCTAGGGTACAAAAGGTCACCGTATCATGAACCGCTTCTGTCTCCTTATCCCTTTCTCTCTCATATTCAGACCGCAGACCAATCTAGCCTCAATTTCCTTCGTCTCCAAATTCAAGAGTTCTCTACAAATCCTTTATATCAAACCTATAAAAGACTTGGCTCTTCAAAAATTTTCCCTCTTTAACTTCTTTAATTTGATCTAATTTTCCCTCCAATTCGTGGGTTTTTCTTTTTTCGTTAGCTTTAAGAACCCTAGATTTTGAATAGACCAGATCGATCTCGATTCCAGATTATGTTTTTTCGTGTGGTTCTTGATCTACTAGCTGTGAAAAGAAAACCTAGAGAGTAGTTTTTGGAGTCTCGTTGTGTTTTGACTTGAATCGAGATTTATAATTTGGAGAGATCTTTCACTAGGGAAAAGAAAAGAAAAGCTCCTAAATTTTTTTTCAAATCTTGGGAACAGGTGTAAAAAGATAAAATTTTTAAAGTAACTTTGGGATATTATTGATAAGTGAGGAACAAAGGTAGATATGGCTGAACAAGGTGTCTTGGAAGGGAGCCAGCCGGTGGATCTTTCCAAGCACCCGTCTGGCATTGTTCCCACTCTTCAGTAAGTCCGTTTTGATCGATACATGCAAAATATGTGCGAGTATTTGTGTTTGTATAAATACACGTCCATTTGTTAATCTGTTCGTTAATCAGGATATCTTGGTGGATTTATGGTTTGTGGATATGAAGGTGATCACAGATGATCATGTGTATTAGAACCGTGAAGTTTAGTCAATAATGAATTAGTGGATCTTCAGTGTCTAGTTTTTTTTTTGTTTTTTTTAAAGATTGAATCATAGAAGTTTGGTTTTAATTGAATTATTGACAAGGAGAATCATGGATGTAAAGTAAATTAATAGAAGAAAAAACTAAAATTTGGATCGGAGATTTCGGTGTATGTATGTGTATTTTGGTTCAAGTTATTTGGTTACAAGGTATTTTTGGATGTTCAGATTGTGAATTGGATTCGTAGAGGAGATCATGTCTTTGATTGATCTGTTTTTGAATCTTTGTATTGTGAATTGTTTCATGGAGCAATACAACAAGGATAATTTTGATGTAACTGAAGTTGTTTTTTGTATGCTTGTAGAATGGAAAATTGTAAAATTATGATTTTTTTTCCTTGATAGTTACATTTGTAAAGGAACTACATGTGCAAAATTATGTATATTGTAAATGTTTATTGAAGCATTTCAGCTGGCTTAATTTTTCATAACTTAATATAGCGTTTCTTTCATGGAAAAGTGTAGTGCGGAAGGAAAAATGAGTGGCTGTTGTTTTCTTTTGTTGCAATATTGCATGGAATAAACTGTGGAACGTGGGAAGAGAAATTCTTAATGGTATAACGATCTTAGTAAGACAATTTTGTTAAGACAAAGAAAATAGAGATGAAATGTGCTTGTCTTAATGGTTTGAGAAGCTTTTTCATTGAAGCGTGTTTTGCAGCCCGGTTTGTTCCTTGGCAGGGCCTTTTTGATTATAAATGCTTTACCTTTGACAAGATCTTAAGCTGTAGCATTGACCTTCCTTATAATTAACCAGGCTTTTTTCCTTTTACTTACGAGAGCTTATTTTATGAGACAGTTCTTTGCCATAACTTGTATGTTTCTACTTTCTGTTCTCGAGAAATTTTAATTTGTTAACAGAGGCATTTGGGTTCAGATGATATCTTGAATGAGCACGATCAGTGGTCTTTGTCAATATCAATCTCAGCAATTGTGGAGATTTGTCTGGTTGTATGGTCAAGTGTTGAGTTGGTTTATAAGGTCATGATGATTGTAGGTCACCCTTTGCTATAATTACATCAAGAATTACATTTGTTTTGTAGTCATATGCGTAGCCACTTCATGATCTAGTTCTGCACCATAACTTTTGTAATTAGATTTGATTGGTTAAGTCTTGGCACTTTTTAGTAACTTTGGTTGCTATCCATTAAAACGTGTGATGATCAATAATGGCTAGATTTTATCATTAATATTCCAAGCATCTCAATTTTTATATTTTTTGGTGTGCAACTTCTGAAAAAGCTTGTTTCAAGCATCATCTTTTATTGGTTATGTTGTATTGATGCTGTCGGAATGTGGATCAATACCAGTTTGTAATATTTGTGATAACTATTATATATGAATTGTTTGTATGCCATATCATGGAATATTTGCCTTTAACACATGTTATTTCAGTGTAAATTTTAGATCATAATTAATTTGACGTTTATTCCAAATTTGATGTCTTACTATTGTTTGGTTGGTTACTGTTTTGTAGAAACATTGTATCCACTGTCAACTTAGATTGCAAGTTGGATCTTAAACAAATTGCACTACAAGCTCGTAATGCAGAGTACAACCCTAAGGTATGCAGGAAATAGGACAGTAGTGTTTATTTCAATACTCTCCTACATTTGAAGGGATTTGTTAGTCTGTGCAAGTGTCTGGCGTGCTAGCCATGACACCAAGGATGAAGAATCTCTCTCCATTGCATGTCTTTGTATGAATTTACCTTGTGATCATATTGGTTGTTGCTTAAGCATTGTGTTATTGTTATTGCAAGCCTGTGCCTAATGTAAATCTGTTGCCTTTGGTTTCACTGTATTTGATCTCTAACATCTCTGTTGAATGTTCCTGCAGCGTTTTGCTGCTGTCATTATGAGGATCAGGGAACCAAAAACTACTGCTTTAATTTTTGCATCTGGGAAGATGGTTAGTCTTCTTTTATTGTCCTAATCAAACATTGTTGGAATTGCATGGCTACAAATTTTATTCTTCTGTGATTATAATTTAATAAGTCATGAATTCTATAAAGAAGAAAGGTTGATTTAATTTTTCTTGATCCATTTCTTTGTCCCCATTTTTTACAAAAGTTCTTCCATTCTTATTTATGAGTGTTTTCTTACAAAAATATTTCCGAATGTTAAAGTTGATAAATTATTGTCCAATATTGTGTGAGACATATTTAATGTTTTGTTTATTGTTTTTATTTTATATTTATGGAATGTTGTTTTCATAGTTGTAGTCTAATATGCCATCTTCTCACAATGGATGTTCCCACATATTTCCAGTGATTTGATGTATCAGCTTTGCCTTTTCGCTGAAAGTTACCTTGTTTCAGGTTTGTACGGGTGCCAAAAGTGAACAGCAGTCAAAACTGGCTGCTAGAAAGGTATGTGAATTGCTTATAGCTTCCAATTATGCCCATCATATGAGTGCTAGAAGTGTTATTTTTTAAATACAAAATTGTGACAATATAAGGGGGAAAAACAAATAAACATTTTGCATCAGTACAGAAAATTTTTAATGTTTCTCGCTCTTACTGTTGAGAAATTGTAAGGCTGTGGAATGATTGTAAGCGCTACTCTTATGGTCTTTTCATTATAATCTATGAATATATACTGAATTGATTTTATTAGTAGAGGAATACTTATTTAGTTGTTTTAACATATCATTAAATTTGTATTTTTCAGTATGCTCGGATCATCCAGAAACTTGGTTTTCCTGCAAAATTCAAGGTACTCTCTCTCTCTCTCTCTCTCTCTCTGATGAAGTGCATGTTCATATGTTGCATGCTTTACTTTTATGCTTTAATTTTCATTTGGAACCTTGTTTATATGTTGCACCTTCCCATTATTGTGATGTAGGACTTCAAGATTCAGAATATTGTTGGCTCCTGCGATGTTAAATTCCCTATCAGACTTGAGGGTCTTGCATACTCTCATGGTGCCTTTTCAAGTGTTAGTGATATCTATCTTTCATCAACTTTCCTTGCATTAAATTTGGTTTGCTATCATGGAACTGATTCAGTGCAACTTCTTGTTTCATTTTCAATTTGTACCACAATAACTAATTCCTTTTCTGTTAAGATCATTGAAACCCGCCTTGTATTGGTATCTGTTATATGTGCTCATTTGTACCCATTACGCATTCACATATTCTGTGCATCTGTGTTGTTTATAGGACTTACCTTGTCTTTATTGATGCAGTATGAACCAGAACTTTTCCCTGGCCTTATATATCGCATGAAACAGCCCAAAATTGTACTCCTTATTTTTGTTTCTGGGAAAATTGTGATCACAGGAGCCAAGGTACTTTGGTCTTTCCTGTGTATTTGCTCTATCCAATGTCTGCTGTTTGTTGATCATTTGTCATACAGATTAAAAGAATTCTCATCTTTTTGATTTCTCAGGTAAGAGATGAGACCTACACAGCCTTTGAGAATATATACCCTGTCCTTACAGAGTTCAGGAAGGTCCAACAGTGGTATGTCATAAGTTTCTCTCATATATCTAAATTGTGTTTAGGTTGGTTGGCGGATGAGTGATCCTTGCATTGTTGACCCTTATTCCTTTTTCCAAAAAAGTTAAAGCCCAAGCATGATGACTATTTTTTTGGTTGCTGTCAAGGAAAAATGAAACTTTTGGCCAATTTTATTTTCTGATTTGGTTGCAGACTTGAGAAGATGATATATACATTTGAACGGGGGCTTCAACTCTGTTCTGGAATGTGGATTATATATTGGGCTTGAAGAAGTGTTTTCTCTGTGGCTTGTGTTGAAGAAGGTGGTGGATTCAAATGTGACTATGTGAAGCGTGGGTTATAGGGAGAGCTGGATTTTAGGACTTATTTTTTTCTCTTAGTGTAATGTGGTCCTGGTCCCTACTCATCATAAAAGTGGCACACGGTAAGCTTCAAGTGGTGTCCTCTGTGTAATTATTTTTTTTTTTTTTTGAGAGATAAAAAAGGAAGGGCAGAGAATGATGGAACATCATTTGTTTTAATGATTAATTTAAATGTGATAACAAACATTTTTGGTGGATTTTAGTAATAACAGCTTTTTGTTCCAATTTTGACGAACATTGAAAGGACTAAAATTTCTTTTTGGATTTGGATGATTGAATCTTGCTCAAAAAAGAAGACTGGAAGGAATTTGATATGATTTATTTAAAAAATTAAAAATGAATTATCCCGTGCCACAATGAATTTCGAACCCTTTAACTGAATTTTAAAATCTGATAAACGAGACTTCAATTATAAATTTTATGAATTAAGTGGCTCGAATAAGCCAAAGTGTAATAATAGGAGGAATATATACACATGGTAAATGCGTTAGTTAGCTGCAATCGAAAAGAAAGGAGATATTCCAGTTGCATGTAGGAAAACATGTGGTAACGGTTTTTTATGTGAAATGAGGCGCTTTGATTTCTTTATTATTTGGCACTCCACAACTACACTTCTTCACTTTGCTCTATTAAATCAAACTAAAACACAACAGCAGCAAAAGCTAGTCAAACAAATATCTGAAATACCTGAAACATAAGCACTTCACCAAAAACCGAAACATAACTGAATTTCTGCAATATCTTCCGAATTAAAAAACGCTGTTGATGGCTCAATTTACAGCACAAGGTCGTTTAAAGTTGCTCGTCAATGGTGATGGAGCATCATTTGGAGTGGAACCAAGAGATCGTTTTCACTACAAGCTTCGTAATGGTTTAAGATCAATTCAAGTTCACAAGAGAAGACTCACTGGGTCTGCAGCAAGAGTTTTCTCTTCTTTGAATAAGAAGAAATCAAGCCAGTTCAGTGTAGAGGCAGGTCTCAATGCGAGTGATAAAGGGATTCATGAGGAGAGTGCTGAATATGACAGCGAAGATGAGTATGATGAGTTGGCTTGTTTTAGAGGCCTGGTTTTGGATATCTCTTACAGGCAAGTTATTTCTGGAACCCATTTCATATCTTAACATTTTTAGTGCGTTTTGATTCTTTCATTGGTAATTTCTTGTTGTTTATGAACAAGTTGGTTTGGTTACCAGTTACCACATGGTTTTTTTCTAAATTTTTATTTTGGTTACTGGTTTAGAGTTTGCAGCTTTATGTGGTCTCGCAGTTATTTGGGTTTGTAATGAGACGATTTCATTTAGGTTTTAGGTAATTCAGTATTTGTGCCGCTGATTATGTTTGATGGGTCTAGTAAAATGATTTTCTTAGCAATTATGTAGACAAAGAAATAATATTAGAGGTAGCTTAGAGGAAGCCCCATTACGAAGAATGAAAGGGACATGCATATATACTTGATCTGATTTATACCAAATTGGTCGTTCTTGATGTACTGAGTCTTGTGTTTCTACGTACTCGAGCGTTGATAAAAGATGATTAGGAGGATGTAATCCCTTCTTTTTTTCCCCCTAAATTTGGTCAAGTGCTCCTACTGAAGTTTTGTTAATACAGACCGGAAGGACAACCATTTGTAGCTATGATGAATTTGCAGATTTAAAATGCAATTTGGTAGTGTAACATGGTCTCCACTTGCACAGGTTTACTTTTAGCAGTTGGTCATGAACGCTTCTCGCATACTCAAGTAACTTCCTGCAGCCAATACAACCTCATCATGGGCATGGATTGTCTTTCCTTGCCATTCCTTCCTTTCCATGAATATCCTTTTTCTGATTGCATACTTAACCTATATACTAATTATTGTTGCATTGGAATACCATACTAACTGTCAAGAAGATTCAGATACTTGAATGTTTCCTAGTATTATTACTATGTATTATATGAAATCTAAGTATGAAGTCTACATCCCCCGTCTGTAAAAGTTGCTTTTCCATTTTACTAAATATGACTTTCATATTCCGTTCATATTCTAAATTTCATATCAATACAGTGTATGCTTGAATTTTATTACTTACGAAGATGGAAAGGGAAGTTGAATTCTCAACTGGTTTTTGATTTCTTGGTTTGCTTATGTATGGAAATTTGCAGAGCTTAAAGTGCTTGGATTAGTTCTACTGTTCTTCTTCCCTCTCTATTTGTAGCATACTTTAGAAAGACATGCATAGTTGTGCTTGTATGATGATCTGATTATTGGTTGACTTGCTCCAGGCCAGTCCATGTTGTCTGCTGGAAACGTGCTATTTGTTTGGAGTTCATGGAGAAGGTTGGAATAATGTGGCTCACTTGTTCATTTAGATGTTTGGATAGTAGTAACTCATGTATAGACCTTTAGGTTTATAGTTTTGTATCGTCTACCTTATTCCAGCCGATTTATTAGATACGCAAAATCATACACTGAAAAATTATGGAAATATTTCTGGAAGTTGGGGAGAATTTATGGAAAGTATGTTGTAGATTGGAGTTGACACATGGTATTGTAATGATGACTACTCTGAATGAATGTTACCTGGTGCTTCTCCTTAATCACCAAAACATACTAGCTTATTTTCAAAATTCTCACCCATACACACACAATAACTTTCATATTAGTTTGTTTTTATTTTAAACTTCTTGACGTTGCTTCTACCCAGGCTGATGTTCTGGAATACTATGATCAGACTATAAACTCCCCAAATGGATCCTTCTACATACCGGCTGTATTGAGGGTATGCATCTAGCTAGCATTTACAAATCATTGTTTTGTTTCACTTTTTCCTCACAATTCTTTTGTGATTGTTTATTCTTTTTACTGAGTAAACTTTTTATTATCTTTGCTTTTGTTCTAATCCACTTTAATTGATTGTATCATTTTCTTCTTCTAGATTCCACATCTACTGCAGGTTGTTAAGAGGAGAAGAATCAAAAGCAACCTTAGTCGTAAAAATATATTATATCGGGACAACTACACATGCCAGTAAGTACCTTTGATTTGGTTGAACTCGTTGATCATTTGTTCAACGATTAAAAGTTCATATGCTGATTTAGGCCATGTAGTTCTTAGCTACAAGATTTAAGTGTACTACCCTTCATGCAGGCTTTGTTCTATCAGAGAAAAAAGAAAAAAGTTAAGTCTGCTAGGCTTTGTAGATCTTGGAGTACCCGCAAATGAGATTTTGTTTCAATGACTTTTGAGTATCCATTCTTTATGTTTAAACTGTTGTATTTCAATAAACATTCATTCTTTTTCCATTCTGGTTGGCTTGGGGGGTGGGTGGGTGGGTGTTGGTAACATGAAATCTCATCAGATCAGTTGCAGTATTGACTGCATTCCTTCGTCTCAAGAGCATCAACTTCAAACATAGTTTTATGTTTGTAGAAAAATATCATGAATCTCTATGTTGGCCAAAAATACAGTCAAGGTTCATGTAGTTTCAATTTTGAAGACCTTGGTTATTGTATTCCTCAAATTTTTGTTATATAGATTACAGATGCATTAAAATTAGCATTTATTTAAAAACTTAGCTGAAAACGGTGTAAATATGAATATGTAATGTGCTATAAAATGTGGGTACTACTGATGAGATCCTTTGGGGTGATACAAGAAATTCAGGTTTCAAATCCTACTCACTTTAAGGGTTGGGGAATGGTTTTGTTTTCTGCTTGTGAAATATCTAAAATGAACAACATTATAAGAAAAAAGAAGTTTTATGCACTATTACAGTAATTTTTATGTCTTCTAAGTGTGTTTTTCACATTTAGTGCTTCTACTGAAGCATTGTTTCATTTATAAATAGGTATTGTTCTTCACATGGGAGCTTGACTATTGACCATGTTGTGCCATCTGCAAGAGGAGGAGAATGGTCATGGGAAAATCTGGTGTGAAATTTTTTTTTCTGAGATATGCATTTAGTTGAAAATTGTTAACTTGCTTCCTCTATGCATTATGTTTGATTGCAAATGAAACCCTCATTCAGCATGCATCAATGTAACAGGTTTTTCCAACAGATCTGTTTTCCTAATGCTGGAAACACGACAAATCTTTCTGGATGATAATATATTTAATATTGATTTAGTCAATTCTGAATCTTTTTATTCTTGCTGATGTTATGCTTGTAACAGGTTGCAGCATGCTCCAAATGCAACTCAAAGAAAGGTAGGAAAACTCCAGAGGAAGCGAATATGCATCTCATTAGGGTTCCAAAGGTATTAATCAGATATCTTTACCTTGTTGCTCGCTCTTATGAGGGAGTACACCTTTCAAAGAATTTTCTTGGTTCAAAATCATTTCATTGACAAAATGTGAGTTTGGCTGTTGGAAAAATTAGCTATGCTGTCTTCTTTCCAGTCACAGCCTAACATTAAGGCAACTTCTGCAAATGGTTTTTGATGGTAAAAGAAATTTAGTGTCCACTTCTTGTAGTTTTTGTTTGATATAAATAACTGTTCCTGGAAATATGGTTTATGCCCCTTGATCTTGCAGGCACCAAAAGACTACGATATACTTGCCATACCCCTAACAAGTGCGGCAATAAGAATGCTGAGAATAAGAAAGGGGACTCCGGAAGAATGGCGTCAATATTTAGCAAAGTCTTCCTCGGAGTTATGACATTCATCAATTGGACCATTGTACATACTGCTTCGTGTATAATCTATCTATGCTCACTCCCTGTGCTCAAGTCTTCAGAAACTGCCTCAAAAATCTATGTATCTCATGATCTCTGTAATGGTATAAGTTTTACTTTCTTTTACCTCACAATCTGGATAAATTCATGTGTAGCAATTGCTTAACTTGAAATATAATTGTAGATACTTCGCTAGTCTTATTTCTTCTCCTTATTGTGGACTTATTGAAAAAGGTTGATGAGAGAATCCATCCATTCCAAACGTATGAATGCAAACCAATTTGTGAATGGATCCCTTTACATAACTTGAATTTAGTTCCGGCACTTATGGTGATCAGAGTTATACCCTGCAGTACAAAGCCATCTGAAAAATCCTTCTTGATATATTCCTTTCAGTTTCTGTGTTTATGTTAGAAGCATGTCATTTTTTTTTGTTGATTTTGCTTCCTGATGAGCATGTCACTTAACTTGGCATCATTTCAGACTTCAACAGGAATAGGATTAATCTTCTGAATCCTTTTAAACATGCCAACTACTCATACACTTTACATCTAATAGTCCATGATCTTATCTCGTTGCAGTTGTAACCTCTAGTCGCAACATCTCAATGCGAAGCATACCCTTCGTTGGATTGTTTTCCAGTTGTCTAAATTGTTCATTTCCTCCTTAAACAGTAAACACCTCTTTTCCTTCTCCAAGTCTTCTAAAATGGTCTAATGCTGGTGGGCATGTGGAGATGATGTCCAACCTACAAATATATTCTTCTTTATGGGGGAGAGGAGGTGTTATGTTGTCATGTTTGTGGAATTTGTTTTTGAAAAATAATTTGAAAGAATCCTATCCTTATGCACATTTTTCCTCCTTCCTACCATTATTATTCTAATTCTTATTCTCATCTCATCTCATCTGTAAGACTATACAAACAACAATAATTTCCTTGCAGTGTCTCCTTGTTTCTAGATTGAGAGTGGCAACTGCGACAAGTCTGTCCCGAGATGATCCCCACCATTCCTTTTACAGAAAATGCATCTCTCACCACTCGTGTGCATTTTCATCAATAGTCCCATTAGTTATTGGATGACTCTGATTGATTTTTCTAATAAATCTAGAATATGTTGCAAGGATTGTAATTCTTTTAGTATTGAGGTTTATAATTAGGAATTTATCGAGAGTTTAGATGCATATAAATCGTAACATTACAAGTCATGAATAATAACACCAAGTTTGGCAGAAGATGGTGATGATTCATTGAAGATGATGATGATGCAAGTCCAATTTAATGAACTAATGTCCAAAAAAGACATTAAAAATTATTATTTTATATATTTTAATGTCTCTGTTTTTCTGTACTTTACTGTTGAGTTAGTACACTACCCAATAGTCAAAGCATGTAATACACCTCAGGATTCAGAATTCACCACAGTGACCACACCACCCATACTTTTACAAAGATTTATTTTCTTCTTTCTTTCTTTTTAATTTTTCTCTTTTTCTTAATTTCAAAATGTTATTTATTGGTTTGGGTGAGAAAATTTTATTTGAATTATTTATTATTTTGGAAAAATGAAAAAAAAAAAGCCATTCTTTTATATATTGTACATAACCCATTCTTTTATATATGGGTAATTTGGGTATAAGAAGGAGAAGGGCATTAGTCATTAACTAAAACCGTTGAAGCTGCAAGAAATACTATGTAAAGATTAATTGACTGACAAAACAATGGATCATATTATTTGTGTAGTGTTTATCGATTGATTAGACACCCTTTTTCTTGGAGATAAAATTCAAAATAAAATTATTTAATATAATATTAAAGCATGACATTGCATTTGCATGGTGGTGCTTTTATGTCGGTTAGACACTCTTTTTCCTCGTGCTAACTGTTGCGATGCGTATTACCTAAAATCTTTTTTTTTTTTTTTTTAAACATAAAAAATCTTAATTTATTAAATTAAAAATAAATATTTAACAGTTATTATATTTAAAAAAATAATTTAAATAAAACTCAATTTATTAAATCAAAAATAAATACTTAATAATTATTATATTTAAAAAAATAATTATCTATAACCTATCTCTCTTATCATTTTAATAAAAATTTCTAATGGTTTAAATTCAGATAAATACAAAAATAACTTTTGCATTAAATTTTACCATGAGATCATTTATAATTGAAACAGAAATATGAAACAGAAAATTTATATCGTACTTTCTGATATTTTATTCATATATGTTTATGATTATATACACTTAAAGAAAACTAAATATAGAAACAAATCCCTACTAATTAGCTTATTTATACAAGTTAAGTTTACAACTAATTTATATACTGTAACGTACAGCTAATTTATATTCTGTAACACTCCCCCTCAAGCTGGAGCATAGATATTAATCATGCCCAGCTTG
>JAVXUL010000009.1:14408706-14430142 GCA_035590515.1 Trichilia minutiflora
ACGGGGCGGGTCCGCGCACCCCCGGCCCGTTTGACAGCCCTACATGCAGCGGCTATTTTTGTCCAGATTTTTTTATTACTTCTCAACCTCTTTTTATTAAAAATTAGACAAACAAATAAAAATAAAAAAAAAATTTATAAAATTTTTTTTTGTATTTAAAGTATAAAAAAAAACTTTTTAAAAAATTGAAAAATAGGAGCTTTCTCTTCTCTTCTCATTAAATGCACAAATAATACTTGTTTTATTTCAAAAATATCCTTCTTGACTCCTTTCAAATATTTTACTTTAACTAAATCAAATACTCTTTATAATAATTTTAATAAAAAAAATTATTTTATTTATTATACTAAATAATTTTTTAAAAAAATTATTTTAATTAAATTTAAAAAAAAAAAAAAAATCAATTTCTAAACCTTTAAAAAATCATCCCAAACATGGTCTTAATATTTGTATCCAAATCGTATCACGAAGAAGATGGATCGCCGTTGCCACAAAAGTCAACATGCCTGTCCTTTTCACCAAGGCTATAAAAGTACTTTCATACAGAACCAAAGCAACGACACTGACCCCAAAAAACACTCTCCCAATTTTACCCTCCAGAAGCTTCAATTAAAACGGAGAGTACAAAACAACCGGTATCACCCGGTAAACACATCCTAATTATCGGCTCTTCAGTTCCCAACCGGTTAACTCTATAAATAAACCCTAGCTAGGGTACAAAAGGTCACCGTATCACGAACCGCCTCTGTCTCCTTATCTCTCTCTCTCTCTCTCTCTCATATTCAGACCGCAGCTGAAACGTAAACCTCAAATCACCTCATCCTCAAATTCATTAGTT
This sequence comes from Trichilia minutiflora, assembly GCA_035590515.1. NCBI lineage: Eukaryota > Viridiplantae > Streptophyta > Magnoliopsida > Sapindales > Meliaceae > Trichilia > Trichilia minutiflora. The sequence goes on from JAVXUL010000009.1 coordinate 14,409,545, forward strand.
CTTTACAAATTCTTATGTCAAAAACCTATAAAAGACTCCTGTGTTCAAAATTTTTACCCCTTTAAGTTCTTTAATTTGATCTAATTTCCCTCCAATTCGTGGATTTTTCTTTTCTGGTTAGCTTTAAGAACCCTAGATTTTGAATGGACCAGATCGATCTCGATTCCAGATTGTGTTTTTCCGTGTGGTTCTTGATCTGATAGCTGTGAAAAGAAAACCCCACAAAGTAATTTTTGGGTTCTTGTTGTGTTTTGACTTAATTCGAGATTTATAATTTGGAGAGAATCTTGATCTTTCCCCAGGGAAAAGAAAAGAAAAGCCCATAAGAAATTTTTGAAATCTTGGAAAAAGTGTCAAAAGATCAAATTTTTAAAAATAATTTTGGGTTATTATTGATAAGTGAGGAACAAAGGAAGAAATGGCCGAGCAAGGTGGCTTGGAAGGGAGCCAGCCGGTGGATCTTTCCAAGCATCCGTCTGGCATTGTTCCCACTCTTCAGTAAGTCCCTTTTGATCCATATATACAAAATATATGCGAGTATTTGTGTTTATATAAAAACCTTTATTTTTGTTACTTTGTTTGTTATTCCGGGTGTTTCGGTGGGTGATGATTTTTGGATTGGATATTTTAGTGGATGATGGTTTTTGGATATGAAGGTATGCACGGATGATCACGTGTATTAGGATCGATAAGTTTGGTCAATAATGGATTATCTTTAGTGTCTCAGTTTATTTATTTTTTTTTAAGATTGAATCATTGAAGTTTGGTTTTAATTGAAATATTGAAAAGGAGAATTGTTGATGTACAGAAGAAAATCGCAGATTTGGGTGTATGTATGTGTATTTTTGTCCAAATTAACAATGATAATTTGGATGTAATTGAAGTTGTTTTTTGTATGCTTGTAGAATGGAAAATTTGTAAAATTAAGATTTTTTGCTTGATAGTTATATGAGTTGTAGACGAAGTTTTACATATGCAAAATATATATGTTTATTGAAGCATTTCAGCTGGCTTAGATTTTCATAACTGAATATAGCTTTTCTTTCATGGAAGGCATTTTGGAGGAGGCAAAAATGAGTGGCTGTTGTTTTCTTTTGATGCAATAAGTATTGCATGGAATAACTGTGGAAAGTGAGAAGAGAAATTCTTAATGGTGTAATTATTGTGATAACAATGATTTATGAATTTTTTGAATCCCATCCCATGGGGTTTTGCCTTTGGCAAATGTGGTTTCAGTATAAAACTTAGTTCGTAATTAATTTGCCTTGTATTCTAAATTTAAAGTCTTACTATGGTTCGGCTGGTTACTGTTTTCTAGAAACATTGTATCAACTGTCAACTTGGATTGCAAATTGGATCTTAAACAAATTGCACTACAAGCTCGTAATGCAGAGTACAACCCTAAGGTATGCAGGAAATAGGACAGTAGTATTTATTTCAGTATTCTTCTACATATGAAGGGATTGCTAGACTGCCCGGTTGTCTGGCCTGCTTGTTGTGACACCATGCATGAAGAATCAATCTATGTCTGTTGTGTGTCTCTGTATGTGTTTACCTTGTGATCATATTGGTCGGTTGCTTAAGCATCATGTTATTGTTATTGCAAGCTCGTGCCTAGTGTAAGTTTTGTACCTTTGTTTTAACTGTATTTGATCTCTAACATTTCTTTTGGATGTTCCTGCAGCGTTTTGCTGCTGTCATTATGAGAATCAGGGAACCAAAAACTACCGCATTAATTTTTGCATCTGGGAAAATGGTTAGTCTTTTTCTGTTGCCTTAAGTAAACATTGTCATCGTTGCATGGCTACAAATTTACTACTCCTGTTATTATAATCTATGAGTATGTCATGAATTCTATAAAAAAGAAATTTCATAGTTGTAGTTTAATATGCCATCTTCTCACAGTGGATGTTTCCTCATATTTGCAGTGATTTGATGTATCTGCTTTGCCTTTTGGCTGAAAGTATTACCTCTCTTGTTTCAGGTTTGTACAGGTGCCAAAAGTGAACAGCAGTCCAAACTGGCTGCTAGAAAGGTATTTGTTCCTTTTGTGAATTGCTTATAGCTTGTTATTATATTCATCATATGAGTGCTAGATGTAATTATTTTTTAATACAAAATAGTGGCAATATGAGGGGAGAAAACAAAGAAAAGTTTTCATCATTCTAAAATTTTTTATAAATGTTTTTCACTCTTATGGGGGAGAAATTGTATAGGTTGTGGAATGATTATAATCTCTATTCCTTATAGTTTTTTCATTATCACCTAAATATGCTGAGTTGATTTGTATTAGTGGAGGAATATTTGTTTAGTTATTTTAAGATGACATTAAATTTGTATTTTCAGTATGCTCGGATTATCCAGAAGCTTGGTTTTCCTGCAAAGTTCAAAGTACTCTCTCTCTCTCTCTCTCTCTCTCTCTCTCTGATGAAATACTATTTTATGTGCTGCATGCTTTGCTCTTAGAGCATCTCCAATGTATCTGTGGATTGTTTTTTTAGAGATGCCACATATACCAAAATGCATATTGTAAGTGCAATTGGGTTCTCCAATATATTTAATTTCATTCACTATCAAGCTGGCATGGCAAAAAAAAAAAAAAATTTCCATTCTCAACTCCATCCTCTATTTTTAGAGGGTATTATTGACAATAATGAATTACTGACTTAGCAATTTATTTATTTCATTGTTGGTTAAAAGAGAAAAAAAAACTGATTTAGCAATTTTATAAAATAATAAATAACAATCCATATACATATTGGAGAGTAATTTTTAGGAGTGATATTTATCAATGCCATGTAAGATACAAGCCTCTTCGTATTAATGACGTAGCATATGTTTTACAAAAACAATCCATTAATACGCTGGAGATGCTCTTATGCTTTTATTTTCATTTGGAACCTTATTAATATGTTCCACCTTCCTATTATTGTGATGTAGGACTTCAAGATTCAGAATATTGTTGGCTCCTGTGATGTTAAATTCCCTATCAGACTTGAGGGTCTTGCATACTCCCATGGAGCCTTTTCAAGTGTAAGTGAGATCTGTCTTTTATTGACTTTTGTTGCATTAAATTTGGATTGGTGTCATGTAACTGATTTGTTGCAGCTTCTCATTTCATGTTCAATTTGTACAGCAATAACTATTTCCTTCTCTGTTCATTGAAACCTCCCTTGTATTATATCTGTTATATGTGCACATTTGCATTATTTCACATATTCTATGCGTGTATGTTGTTTATTGGACTTAGCTTGTCTTTATTGATGCAGTATGAGCCAGAACTTTTCCCTGGGCTTATATATCGCATGAAACAGCCCAAAATTGTGCTTCTCATTTTTGTGTCTGGGAAAATTGTGATCACAGGAGCCAAGGTACTTTGGTCTTTCATGTCTATTTGTTCTATCCAATGTATGTGCTATTTGCTGATCATTTGTCATACAGATAAAAAACAAAAATCTCATTTCTTTATCTCAGGTAAGAGATGAGACCTACACAGCCTTTGAGAATATATATCCTGTCCTTACAGAGTTCAGGAAGGTTCAACAGTGGTACGTCATAAGTTTTCTCATATATCTATATTACATTTAGATTTGTTGGCAGATGATTGCCCTTTTTTTTTTAGTGATCCTTGCATTGGCAGCCCTTTTTCCTTTCCCCAAAATAAGTTGAAAAACCGAGCGACCACTATTTCTATGATTGTTGGCAAGGAAAAATGAAACTTTTCGCTGATTTTTTTTTCTGATTTGGTTGCAGACTTAAGATGATGATAGATATACATTTGAATTGGGGCTTCAACCCTGTTTCGGAATGTGGATTATATATTGGGCTTGAAGAAGTGTTTTCTCTGTGGCTTTGTGTTGAAGGGCGGTGGATTCAAATGTGAATATATGACACATGGATTATAGAAAGAGGTGGATTTTAGGACTTTTTTGTCTCTTAATATAATCTGGTCCTGGTCTCTTACCCATGATAAAGGTGGGACACGATGAGCTTCAATTGGTGTCCTCTTGTGTAATTAGATTTGTTTTTGTTGAAGAGTTAAAACGGAACAGAATGGTGGAACATCATTTGTTTTCAGGATTAATTTAAATGTGAAACAAACATTTTTGGTGCATTTTAGTAATAGCAACTATTTTGTTCCAATTTTGACAGACATCGGTAACATCCTTTGGACTGAACATTTACGGGTTTGAATGATTGAATCTTGTTCAGAATAGATCAGGAAGGAATTTGATATAATATTATTTAAAAAGAAATAATTATTTTTCCGGTGCCACGGTGAATTATCGAAGTACAAATTTTATGAACGAACATTAAATAGGAAAGTGATTTTTTGAAGAACTCAAAATATGATAATTAGAGGAATATAATTACATGGCAAACGTGTCATTTAGCCGCAATCGCGAGATGATATTCCAGTGGCATTTAGGCAAACATGTGGTAACGGTTTCTTACGTGAATTGAAGTGCTTTGATTTCTTTGTTTCTTCTAGTGCATAACTACACTTTCTTCTTCAATTTGCTCTTTGCAATCAAACTATTACACAACGAAAAGCTTGTAAACAATCATTTCACCTAAAACTGAAATACAACTGTGCTTCTGCTAAATCTTCCAACTTAGAAAACCCTGTTGATGGCTCAATTTACGGCACAAGGTCGTTTAAAGTTGCTCGTCAATGGTGATGCAGCATCTTTTGGATTGGAACCAAGAGACCCTTTTCACTACAAGCTTGACAGGTATTTAAGATCAATCCAAGTTCACAAGAGAAGACTAACTGTGTCTGGTACAAGAGTTTTCGCTTCTTCAAATGAGAAGAAATCGAGCCAGGTCATTGTGGAGCCAGGTCTCAATGCAAGTGATAAGGGGATTCATGAGGAGAATGCTGGGTATGATGGCGACGATGAGTATGATGCGTTGGCTTGTTTTAGAGGCTTGGTTTTGGATATCTCTTACAGGCAAATTATCTCTAGAACCCATTTGATATGTTAACATTTCCAGTGTGTTTCGATGTGTTTTGATTCTTTCATTCGTAATTTCTTCTTGTTTATGACCAAGTTGGTTTGTGTACCAAATTTCCATATGGGGTTTTGCTAAATTTTGATTTTGGTTACTGATTAGATTTTGCAGCTTTATGTGGTCTTGTAGTTACTTGGATTTGTAATGAGTCAGATTTCAATTGGATTTTACATAATTCAGTATTTATGTGCTGCAGATTAGTTTGATGAGTCTAATAAAATGCTTTTCTTAGCAATTATGTGGACAAAGAAATAATTTCAGAGGTAGCTTAGAGGAATCCCCGTTACCAAGAATGAAAGGAACATGCTTGGATACTTTATCTGATATATACCAAATTGGTTTTTGATGTGTTGAGTTTTGTGTTTCTACGTATGACTAGTAGGATATAATCCCTATTTTTTCCCCCTAAATTTAGTCAAGTCCGAAGAACAACCTTTTGTTGCCGTGATCAATTTCCAAATTCTCAAAGCAATTTCTAGTTCAACATGGTCTCCAGTTGCACAGGTTTACTTTTAGCAGTCAGCCATGAACACTTCTCACATACTCAAATTCCTTCCAGCAGCCAATACAACCTTATCAGATATGCATTTGGGCATGAATTGTCCTTCCATTCCATGAATATCATTTTCCTGATTGCATACTTAGCCTGTAAACTAATTGTTGTTGTATTGGAGTACCATACTAACTATCAAGAAGATTCATATACTTGAGTGTTCCTAGTATTATGACTATATACTAGATGAATCTATTCATATACTTGAGTGTTCCTAGTATTATAAATATTTACTAGATGAAAACTAAGTATGAAGTCTATACCCTCTGGCTCTATAGGTTGGTTACTTTCCCTTTTTTCAAAATATGACTTGCTCTAGTGTTCCATTCATATTCTAATTTTCATATTGATATAGTTTATACTCGAATATTACTATTCTCAGCTGGTTTCTGATTTGTTGGTTTGCTTTTGTATGGAAATTTGTAGTGCTTAAAGTGCTTGAATTAGTTCTACCGTTCCCTTTTCCATTTGTAGCACCATACTTTAGAAAGACAAGCATGGTTGTGCTTGTATGTTGATCAGATAATTGGTTTACTTGAACCAGGCTAGTCAATGTTGTCTGCTGGAAACGTGCTATTTGTTTAGAGTTCATGGGGAAGGTTGGAAGAGTGTGGCTCACTTATTCATTTAGATGTTTGGATAGTAGTAACTCATGTAGATGCCTTTAGACTTATAGTTCGTGTTGTCTACCTTATTCCAGCTGTTTTTATTAGATGTACAAAATCATATTGAAAAATAATTGAAATATTTCTGGATGTTGGGGAGAATTTATGGAAAGCATATTGTAGATTGGGGTTGATACATGGTATTGTAACGGTGACTAATATTAATGAACCCTACCTGGTGCTTCTCCTTAGTCATCAAAACATACTAGCTTTTTTATTTCCAAAATTCTCACTCACACACACAAGAACTTTCATATAATTAGTTTGTTTTAATTGTAAACTTTTTGATGTTGCTTCTACTCGGGCAGATGTTCTGGAATACTATGATCAAACTATAAACTCTCCAAATGGATCATTCTACATACCGGCTGTATTAAGGGTATGCAATGAGAGAGCATTTAGAAATCACTGTTTTGTTGCACTTTTCTTCACAGTTCTTTTGTGATTGTTTATTCTTTCTTCTGAGTAAACTTTTTGATATCTTTACTTGGATTGTAATCCACTTGAACTGATCATATAATTTTCTCCTCCTAGATTTGACATCTACTGCAGGTTGTTAAGAGGAGAAGAGTCAAAAGCAACCTTAGTGGTAAAAATATATTATATCAGAAAACTACACATGCCAGTAAGTAGCTTTCATCGAGTTAAGCTCATTCAACATTCCTTCAACGATTCCATGTGATGATTTAGGTCATGAAATTCTTCACTACTAGTTTTAATTGTTACTAACCTTCAAGCAGGCTTTGTTCTATCAATGAAAAAAAAATGTTAGCCTGCTAAGCTTTGTAGATCTTAGAGTACCAACAAAAGAGATTCTTGTTTCAATGACTTCGGAGTATCTATTCTTTATGTTTAAACTGTTGTACTTCAATATATGTTCATGCTTTTTTCTTTTTGGTACGGTTGGGTTGGGGAGGGGTGGAGGATAAAATCTTATAAGATTAGTTGCGACATTGACTGCATTCCTTTGTTTCGAAGGCCGAAAGTTCAAACATATTTTTTTGTTTTTTGGAAAATATCAAGAAGCTCTATGTTAACCATATACATTCAAGGTTCAAATAGTTCCATTAAGTTTGAAGACCTTGCTTATTATATTACACATATTCTTGATGATACAGAAGCATTAAAACCAACATCTTTTATTAGTTTATTTAAAAACTTAGCTCAGAAAGGTATTTTTGAATATATAATGCACTTTATAATGTGGGTACTAGTGATGAGAGCCTTCGGGATGATACAAGAAGTTCAGGGGTTAAATCTTACTCACTTTAAGGGTAGGGGAAGAGATTGTTTTCTGTTTATGAAATATGTAAAAAGAAAAATTTATAAAAAGAAAAAATGTATGCAATCTTACAGTAATTTTCATGTCTTCTAAGTGTGTTTTTCACATTTAGTGCTTCTACTGACATAGTGTTTCCTTTATAAATGGGTATTGTTGTTCACATGAGAACTTGACTATTGACCATGTTGTGCCATCTGCAAGAGGAGGAGAATGGTCATGGGAAAAGCTGGTGTGAAAATTTTTTTCAGATATACATTGAATTGAAATTTGTTAACTTGCTTCCTCTTATCTTTCATTATGGATTACATCAAACTTAGACATGGTGCTTCAAAATTGAATGCCTTCTCATTTGCTACGCATTATGTTTGATTGGAAATGAAAACCTCATTCACCATGCATCAAATTCATAGATTTTTCCAAGAGGTCTGTTTTCCTAATGCTGGAAACACAGCATCTCTTTCTGGATGCCAGTATATATTCATTATTGATTTAGCCAATTCTGAATCTTTTTTCATTCTTGCTGATATTATTCTTGTAACAGGTTGCAGCATGCTCCAAATGCAATTCAAAGAAAGGTAGGAAAACTCCAGAGGAAGTGAATATGCAGCTCATCAAAGTTCCCAAGGCATTAACCAGTTATCTTTTCCTCGTTGCTCTTATGAAGGATTAAACCTTTCAAACAATTTTCTTTGTTCAAAATCATTTCATTGGGAAAAATGTGAGTTTGGCTGTTGGAAAAATTATCTGTGCTGTTGTCTTGATAACATTAAGGCAACTTTTGCAAATGGTTTTTGCTAGTAAAAGAAATTAAGTGTTCACTTCTTGTAATTTTTGTTTGATGGAAATAACAATTCCGAGAATTATGGTTTGTGCCTCTTGATCTTGCAGGCACCAAAAGACTATGATAGACTTGCTATTGCCCTAACAAGTGCAGCAATAGGAATGCTGAGGATAAGAAAGGGGACTCCAGAAGAATGGTGTCAATATTTAACAAAGTCTTCCTTGGGAGTTATGACATTCATCAATTGGACCATTGTACGTACTGCTTAGTACACATTGTATCTATTTTCACTTCCTGTGCTCAAGTCTTCAGAAACTGCCTCAAAAATCTATGTATCTCATGATCTATGCAATGATGTAAGTTTTAGTTCTTTTACCTTATAACTGGGATAAATTCATGTGTAGTAAATGATTAACTCCAAATATAATATTAGATGCTCTCGACTTCTGACTTATACAAAGCTTGAATTTCTATTTTACTCCTGCCTGTAAACAAAGTATTTCTAATCTCTGAAAAAGGATTGATGAGAGAATCCATCCATCCTAAACATACGAATACAAACCAATTTGTGTGTTGATGTCTTTACATAGCTCTTATGGTGGTCAGAGAGTTATACCTCGAGCCATTGCAATTCAAAGCCATCTGCAAATCCTTGTTGCTATCTTCATTTCATTTTCTGTGTTTATACTAGAAGCATGTCACTTTGTTTGTTGATTCTGTTTCCTAGTAAGTATGGCCCTCCCTTTGCACCATTTTGGACCTCAACAAGAACAGGATTATTCTTCTGAATCCTTTCAAGCATGCTAACAAATTATACACTTACATCTAATAGTCTATGATTTCTTCTCATTACAGTTGTAACTTGTAGCATCTCAATTCGAAACATACCTTTATCAGTTGTATAAATTGGTCATTTCTTCATTAAAATCATAATGGGCAAGTTATTTTCCTTGGATGTCCTTTCTTCTCCAAGTCTTCTAAAATAGTCTAATGCTGGTGGGCAGTTGGAGAATGAAATCCAAGCTACAAATATATTCTTCTTCAATGGGAGAGGAGGTGTTTATGTTGTCATCTTTGTGGACTTTGTTTTTGAAAAAAAGTTCGAAAGAATCGTATCTCTGTGCACATTTTTCCTCCTTCCTGTCATTCTTATTCTTATTCTCATCTCATCTCACTGTGAGACAATAAACAATATTAATTTCTTTCAGTGTCATTTTATTTCTAGATTGAGGGTAGCCACTGGGATAATTCTGTTCAAAGATTGATCCCCACTGTTCCCCTTTTATATAAAATGCATCTCTCACCACTCATGCATTTTCATCAAGACTCCCATTAGTTATTGGATGGTTTGATTGAGTTTTCTACTAAGTCTAGAATAAGTTTAAAGTTGCAAGGATTATAGAGTTTTTTAGTATTGAGATTTATAATTAGAAATATATTTTTAAATAATTTAATAGTTGTGATTTCAAAACAAAGAATCCCTAACATATTTTTAAATATAACAAGTTTTATTAATTTTGTGTTATGAGTCATGAATAATAACAAAGTGCTTTGTAGACATTTTCTTCTTGTGGTATCAATGTCATCAAGTTTGGCAGAATATGGTGATGCATTGTACATGATGATGGTGAGCGTTAGAAAACTACCCAAAAAGCCAGTCCTATTCAATGAGCTAGTGTCCCGAAAAAAATTAAAAATTATTATTTTTATAAATTTTAGTAAGTTTATACATTTCAACAGTCACTGTGAGCCTGTATTTGTACTGTTAAACTAGTAAACTACCCAATAGTCAAAGCATGTCATGCATATCAGGTTCAGGATTCAGGATTCACTCATCACCCATTCTTGGATCCATTTTCTTCTCTCTTTCTTTGCAATTTCTCTCTTTCTCTCTTCCAAAATTTTTTTATTAGTTTGAGTGAGAAAATTTGATTTAAATTATTTATTATTTTCAAAAAATAAAAAATTTATATATTGTATATTACCATTCATTTACATGTGGGTAATTGGATAGAAGGAGGAGGAGAAGAAGTAAAAGAAGAAGAAATGCATTAGTTATTAACAAAATTCTTAAATTGGACTGAGTTATAATGTACCCAAAATCATTTGACACTTCCAATGTAATCAACTTCTAAAAACAAAGATGAGTAGATCCATCAAATTTGGCATTAATAATCAAAGCCAAGGACACATACAAATCCACTTGTTCTTGCTGACTGCCGATGCTAATGCATTATGCATTTCCAATCTCTAATTCCCGAATTGCCAAATCCAATTTGATGCATCATCATTTTTTTTTTCTGCACCAATTACAATGAATTCAGAAAAAGCTGGTGGAACCTTTCATTTCCTCTAAAGAATCTAAAAGAAACAGAAGCAGCTAACACTGTACACAACACAGAGGGAGAGAGAGAGAGAGTTGGTACTTTTGGTTGGTCCCCAGCACACTTCCTTTCTTTTCTACGGAGGAAAAAAAAAAGACAAGAAAAGGAAGAGATTTTTAATGGTTAATTGATGGGCAGCAGAATTCAGAGAAGAGTTGTGAGAGAAAGAGCAGACAAGACTGAAATTTTTGTCCCTACTCATAACTTCCACACTTCTTTACTCAATCCTTTGCTCAAATTTTACTTTTACTTTTGATTGATTTTATATATATACAAACATATTTAAACAAATTATTATAATTATTATATCTTTATATTTTTAATAATATAAAATATATAATCAAAATGGTGTGTATATATATAATTAATAATATAATTTTCTTGCATTATTTTATTTAAAGGTCAATATGCTTATTGTTAATGTAATGGCAGTGTCAATGGGAGCTAGTTGATGATTTATGAGATAAATTACAAATTTTTAAAGATCTTTTTTTTTAAATATTCGAAATGGAGTGGATTTAATTATGTTTTTCAAAAAATATTGGATTCTTACATGTATAAATTATATTATTATCAAATATTTTATGGAATTTTTTATTTCAATTAATTTTTATTTACCTTCATAAAAACATAGAACATATATAATAATTATACAATCAATAATTTTAAAGATATAAATTTTATTTATACTAATTAATATGTAAAAATATAGACATGTCCCTATAATATAATACTAATATCTTAATTTTTAGGAAAAAAAACAAAAATGACTTTATTTTTAACTGTTTTTGTCAAGTTAACTACACCTGAAAAATCTTAACCAATTTAACCAAAAACTTATTTTTTAAAAAAAAAAATTTACCCATGAATTTAAATATAAAAACACCTTTTTTATATATACAAGAAAAATTTTTACATTTAGCTATCATCGAGATGTTCGACTGAGCATGAGACTGGCTCATCTTTTGAGGACGAAATATCACGGATCACTTGGCAACTGTCCTTAATTACAGAATGCGTACACACAAACCACACATGATCGTATCAAATATAAGATAAAACCCTCTAGAGGTGTTTTGGTGGTGGAAATGAACTTTGGGACCTTTAAGGTTTCATGTTCGATTTTCACTTCGGAATTCTTGTGAAACGTTAAGACACTTACTCATTTCATATTTTGTCACTTCTCTTTTAAATTCATTTTTACACTTTTCTGTCAAAATCACTTTTATATTAAGCTTCAAAGTTACAATATTTGGATTATTTACAGCTGTATTAGATGTTTGACATAGATATTCTCTAAAAAATTGTATAAAATTTAATTTTTTAAATCAATAAAGATAACTTTTGTTCATTCATATTAAGTTTGAAATCCTTATACAAAAATTTTGAATTTTTTACAAAATCAACATATAAATCATAATTTAAATGTTATTATTTGGTTTAGATGTGAAAAAATAATAATGTTGATTAGTAATATGGATACCTTTAGTCAAAAAATCTTTTGTTGAAAAGTTTCCTACACTTTCAACAAATGTCTTTAGAGATGTGAACTTAAAGTATAGTTTTACCTTAATTTAAAAGTTTTCTATTTTATCTTATTTTAAAAATTCTCTATTTTATCTTAATTAAAAAGTGAAATTTTGCCTTGATTTAAAGTATAATTTTATGTTAGTTAGAAAGTTTCTCATTTATACTTGTAATTAACACAAAATAACATTTTTAAATTAAGATAAAATAGATAACTTTCTAATTAGAGTAAAATTATATTTTATAACTGTTATTAACTAAGATAAAATTATATTTTTAAATTAAAGTAAAATAAAGAAATTTTAAATTAAAACAAAATTATACTTTCTAATTAAAAAAAATAGAGAACTTTATGATTAAGGCAAAATTATATTTTTGAATTAAGGTAAGATTACACTTTTAAATTAAGGTAAAATAAAATTTTTTTTAATTAAGATAAAATTATACTTTCAAATTAAAATAAAATTATATTTTCGAACTAATTTTATATCTATAAAGACCTTAGTTTGAAAGTGTCAGAGAACTTTTGAATGAACAATTTTTTTGATTAAAAATATTTTCATTACCAATTAACATGGTTGTTTTTTTATATCTAAATTAAATTAAAATATTTAAATTATAATTTACATGTTAATTTCATAAAATAATTCAAAATTTCGTACAAAAATTTTAAACTTAATATAAATGAACAAATTTAATCGATTTTTAATAATTTTTTGCCATCAATTAGATTGTGTCATAATAAATACAGTTTTTTATTATCAAAATTATAATTTTGGGAGCATTTTTTATTTTGAAAGAAAACTTAGTTTGAGAAATGAGAGAAAACTTTAATTGAAAGTAACGGATTTTATATTTTTAATTTATGGGATAAAATTATCTGAAAAAAAGAGTTTTGGTGGGGTGAGTTAAGGCTTTTTTTAGGACTTGGTCAATTTTTAAAAAAAAAAAATTAAAAAATACGATGGTTTTCTTGCTTTTTTTTCTTCTAGTTTTTATATATTTAAATATATTTTAAAATTTATTATTATATAATTTTAAAATATTAATTTATAAAAGATGTAAAATTGAGGGGATGTAAGATTACTAAAAGAACCTAAATTAGGAGTAAAATTTGTAGTGTTTGGTTGATTTGACAGCAGAGAAAATTCTTCAACATTATTATCTGTTGATGAATTGCTGGCTTGATTTATGATTATAACCACTCTGTTTAAATTGATCCTCTGTTTTTCACGAGAAACAAACGACCTGAGTAAGTAGCCAACAATATTATTTGGTTGCTAAAACCAAGAAAGCAAGGCAAAAGAAAAAAAAATTCAAACCCAAAACCAAAAACAATGAAAATGAAAATGAAAAAGTGGGATATTTTCCTTCGCTTTGGTTTGATTATTTATTTTCTTTAGCTTTATCTGCCGACAGAAAACGAGGCCATAAAGGGCCACAACAACCCAAAGATTGATACCTTAGCCAATAGCTAAGACTTGAGGGCATTTTCTCTCCTGTTTTCCATCTCTTTCTCTCTCATTTTCTCTCATCTTAGCCATGGATTTATGCGGGAATGTGACTGTTCCCGGTGATCAGCACCAGCAAGAGCAAGTACTTCCTAGTCCTCCTTGCTCAAAGCTTGGTCCTTTAACACCAAACCCTCTTGATGAACTCTTCCCTGCTCATAACACGGTTAGTTCTGTCGCTTGCTAAGCTCTACTCTAGTTTTCTTCTTCCGGGTTCTCTTTTTTTTTTGTTTGAGTTTCTTTCCCTTTTTTGTTCTCTGCCTTGGTTGTTTCCCTCTTATGGGCTTTCTTGGTTCTAGCATTTTTGTTAAAGAAGAGCAGGAAATGGAAATCCTTTGCTTAATTTTAGTTGCTATTTTGATTATTTCTATGGTTAAGTTTTTCTGATTTTTTGTTCTGTGACTGAAAAATTTTCAGGAAGTTGATGTTAGCTTGGAATGGCTGTCGATATTCGTTGAGGACTGCTTATCCAGCACAGGAATATGCCTCCCGGCAGCTGAAGTAGCCAACGCAAATGTCCAAAACGGAAGCACAGCAATAACAACAGTGACAGCACCAAAATCCCCTAAACCTTTGCAGAATAAACACCAAAAGACAACCCCAACTTCCCTGGAAAACTTTGTAGTTCCAGGAAAGGCAAGAAGCAAGAGGAAAAGAGCTACCAGTACCAGAACGACTACTGAAACTCGTTCATTAACAAGTTGGACTCATAACATAAACCCAGAAAGCCAACTCTGTGAGTTCACCAGTTCTGACCCTCCTTTGCTTCAACAGGCCTATTGGCTTGCAGACAGTGAACTCATCTTACCCAAAAAGGAAGAAAACACCACCACCACCACCCACAAAGTGAAAGCTAATGAAGAAGAAAATCCTGAAACAAAGGCAGATAACCAGGATGAAGTTGAGGACTTGGATAAGAATGCGATGGAGGGAAAGGAAATTGGTCAGCAACAGCCAAGGAGGTGCACCCATTGTTTAGCCCAGAGAACCCCACAGTGGAGAGCTGGACCGTTGGGTCCAAAGACTCTTTGCAATGCATGTGGCGTGAGGTATAAGTCTGGGAGATTACTACCAGAATATAGGCCTGCAAAGAGTCCAACTTTTGTGAGTTATTTGCATTCCAATTCTCACAAGAAAGTTATGGAGATGAGAATGGCTTTAATGTCTTCAGTTCCTAAGTGAAAAGCTATGATAATGAGGAGTTTTCTTTGATGAGAACTTCCATTTTTTCACTGTAAAAATCAAGTTTTATTATCTTAGCATCTTAGTTTAAATAGAAAAAATATGCAGAAATCTTTTAACCATCATCAGTAGTACTGTAGTGGTAGTAACCTTGGATTCTACTGCAATTTAATTTTATGGCTATTAATTAATCTAAGTTTTAGAATTTCCAAGTGTTGTTTCTTTCATTCTATATAATCTTGAAGCACTTTCAATATTTTCTCGTGAGATAATGAGGACATATAAACAAGGTTAGGAATAAGGATTGTCACAGTCGGAAAAGTTTCAGTTTTGGATTTTCTCGAGAAAATAACATTAATAACATGGGATTAAATTATTAAATTAACAATGGCAAAGCAGCGAAAAGGACATGATTTCGACCGATGTTGCCCTTGTTTTACAGAATATTTTTGACCCACAAAGTAAAAACTATAAAGAAAATTTCGTTTTCTTGCCAGCTCCATAAAAAATAGAAAATTCCAATATTGTGTTTTCTGTTTACACAAGGTACAAGAAGCAAGAAAGAAGATGAATGATATCATTGTATATCTTTATTGAATTTTAATTTAATTTTTGGTAAGATTAGTGTATTTTTACATTAATATATAGTATTTAAAAAATTTATTTCAAAATAATTATAATTTAAAAAGTTATTATATTAATATTATACTGATAATTAGATCAATAATCACTTTTGAATAAAATGAAAGCTATGAATTAAAAACTACATCTAATTAAAATAAATGTAATTCTGTGGGAGGGGGGTAAGGGGTTTTCTTTTGGAATTGTCATTATATGAGTAGTAGTAGATAAGGCGATGGAATCCAGGCAGGCAAGCACGTGATCCCTTTTCTTTCATTATCATCCCATTCCCTTCTCTTGTACAAATGGATTCTTATGAATTAATAAATGGGTTACAGATATTGAATTCAACAGATGCTTTGTCTTTTCTTACACCACCTTCTTCAATCTTCAATAGTTATAGGTTTTGCTCTTTCTCACTTCACACATTATTTACCTTAATACTCTATTTACTACTATTTCCTATTCTCCAAAAACCTAATGCCATCCAATTTTTTTTTTAAGATTAAAATTTACATGCATTCGTTTTAAGTGAAATACACTTGATTTATTAGTTTATCAAATAATTGAATTAACGTTGATTGATTAATATATTTTATTTAAAATAAGTGTATATAAATTTTTTTATTAATAAATAGACGAATTTTTTTAATATTATTATTACGATTAGATATCGATTAAAATTTATGATTCAATTTTGCTATGAGAATTTTGATTTATTAACAAAAAGGCTAGGAAATGAAATGAAAATCTATTTCTTACTCCATTTCAATCAATTCAAAAACAAGAAAAGAAAGTTCCTTCTTTGTATTTTAGAATTAATTTTTTTTTTAAAGTATAAAGGAAGGTAAGTGGGTGAAACTTAGAAATTTTTTATAAGGTATGATATGGAGGGAAACCAAAAATATTGAATGTTGAAGTTTCGTGCAAGCACAAGTTATGGTATGAACCCAATTCTTAGATCTTTAGCAATACAATTCAAACAAATAATAGTTAAATGTAATGACATCATGAGATAGACATAGATATTATTAACATTCATAAATCAATGCATGCATGTAATATTAATTTCAAAATAACATCATTTCTTGTAATATCAAGGCATAGACTACCTCTTTCCATTGACTATTTTCACATATTAGGTTAGATTTTCATACACCTTCTTTCTAATTTTTTTTCTTCCTTAAATTCAAAACTTAAATAAAATAAGAGATATGAGTAGAGTTTAAAATTATTTTAAAACAATGTCAATATTGTTTTTTTAAAATTATTTTAACTTGTAAGAATCTAACATCATGTTGTATGAACAACGAAATCTATATGCTTGAAGACACTGCATGACAGATAGGCAGGAGAAAATCTTATCTCCCCCCCTTTTCCCATTCTTTAGAAAAATATTTCAATTCCCCAACTTTTTCAAATTTGAATCGTATACCATTACATTATTACTAAAAAAAATTATAAGAAATTAAAATGATTTATAAGTCATATAAGTTTAGTTGATGGTGGTGGTGGTAGTGGTGGGTGGGCATAATGTTATACCACTCTTTATAACCTATGCTTTATGGTTCTTTATTTCCTATTTTTTTTTATAATAACTATACTTTTCCCAAACCCTAATTAGTATACATACGTATAGTTTTATAAGGACCAAAATGAGGCTCGAGCACATCATATGTATAACAATATAGAACTATATGTAAGCATCAAGTTATTCATTTTCCTAAATTTGAGAATGGTGAGTTCATTGTTTTGCCGACAAATTTGTTGTAGGTATGAAATTAATGAGATATTTTCATTTTGAAAATTTTGACTTTTTAATAAAATAACATAGCTATGTTGAATATAGTTGTCAATTAAACTTTATGGGTTTGCTCGTATGGTATGGGACATAAATTTAAAATAGATTGCAAGGTGGGCTAATAGAATGGAATGGGTCTATAATTATACATGTCTCTTTCAATCACTCAATTATTAGCTCTATTATTAGTGTTTTTTTTAATTGGTTTTTCTTTTTTCTTTTTTATTTCTAACCGTTAAAATTATGTTATTAGTTTCTTAGTTTGTCAAATTATCAAAGCTTGTAAACTTTATACCGTTAATTGATTGATAATTTATTAAATGATTTGGATATATTATTATTATTATTATTATTATTATTATTATTATTATTTAATTTTTTAAATAAAATTATAAAAAATATTTAATAACACTGTATTTTAATAAGATACTTTATATTTTAATTAATAACTGTTAAGATAAAAATCGAGATTATTGTTTCAATTAATCCTTAATCCCGCAATCGCTCCTGAGATTCGAAGTGTGAAGTCAACTTTCATGCTAAAAGCAAATTTCATGGATAATTCATGAATCCTAACACTAATAGAGATTGTTTCTACACTCACTAGAACAAGTTTAGGATCAAAAAATAATCTCTGTCCTACGTAAACTCCAACTTAAAAATAAGAAGGGCGAAAAAGGGTCGTACTTAAGCCTTTTGATCACTGTAAACTGTCATATTTCACTTAAAATTTCATGCTATATAAGTCATGACCTAAGAAATCATTAAGTCATTCCAAGCTTATAGGCAATGATTATGTAGTGATCCATTATCAAGCACCAACACGCATGCCCTCTGACAAAAATCAGTTTCTCGTTCTTTGATAACCAAATGTATGAAAGCTTAAAAGGACATGCCATTAACTGATATAAATACCAACACCTTTTTACCATAAAAGGGAGTAGACACATTAACAAATTACATACCCATCTTATGTCAGTATTTCCAAAATCTCTATTTTTCTAGCTAATTATTTTCTTTTTCTTTTTTTCTCAAATATCAAGCTTAACTTAAATATTAGAGTTAATACACTGTGAAGATAGCAATACTCTGTTTTTTTTTTCTTATATTTTCAGGTAGTTGACATGTAGTTACTGTAATGATTTTATCGACCCGAGTTGAGCTATCAACAACCAAAGAAGACGAAAATATATGAGATATTTAGAGTCTTCTCCTAAGAAATTTCAAATATCAACAATTGGGTCCGTCTATGAGAAACAGACAAGAAGCTCTTTGTCAGCTTACCCAAAAAATTCTACCAAAACACTCAACTGGTCAATAATGACCATCAACAATTGGAATCATTATTTTTAGAGAACTTACCCAAAAATTCTACCCAAACACTCAACTAGTCAATAATGACCATCAACAATTGGAATCATTATTTTCAAAGAACTCCATTGGAAAGAGAGGAAAACCCAACTACTACTATAAATCTGGCCCTAGAGCCCAAGTCATCCAAAAAAAATTATTCACAAACCAATATGGTTGCACTTCTTGTGAGTAAGGCGATAGTAAAGACCATCTAGTGGAAATCTCTCTAACTAGTTGGTGAATTAAAAGAGTGCTAGAGCCCATGCATAGAAGAAAATCAACAACAACAAATCCAAAAACAAAAAATAAGGAATTGAAAAGGGAGATGGTAGAGTTTTGAAGGATATTCCACGATAGGTATAAAGGAGATAGGTTATATATATTGCCTGAGACAGGGGAAAATCGTATCCAGTTCTCTTGCATACAATTTCTTCAGTTAGGAAGCCCAAGCTTGTAGTATCCCAAAAAGGCAAAGAAAAGTTATTTAGTCACAAGTTGAGCCTAAAGGGAGAGATCTTAATGTGCTCTTTTGAATTTATGATCCTCTTAAATAGGTGCCTTCAAACATCCTATATAGTTTGGCTGCTAACCCATAATGCAATACAGGACAAAGGTGATCAAGCTAGCCCAAAGGGATGGGCTCCAAGCCTAGGCGTAAAGGTAAAAAGGATCGGGAAAGTTGAAGAAATCTTAACCATGACAAGAATGAGGGATGAGATAACAAGCAATCTCAATCTAATAAGCAAGAGAAAGTCGTGATAAGACCTATGTCAAATAATACTATGAGAAGGGTGACATAAGTGCAAGGCAGAAGTTTTACTCCCTAAAGGCATCCTTCTCGCATGTACTTTGATATGTGAGGGGCAATAGTTTTTGTCTAGTCAAACTTGATCATCAAGGCTAGGAAGTCAGAGCACTTGAAGAATAGTTTTGCAAGTATCATAACATTTATGAACACAACACAAATAATTACTTATTTTTGAAGGAGCAAATTAAGTTATTGGTAAAAAATCACTACCTTGATGACCTCATTACTGTCTTGGAAGATAGGAAACCCTAAAGTTTTCTAGTGTGGATGATATATGATAGAGGACCTTATAGATTTTTGAAGGCCGCATATTGATAAAAAACTTAAATTAGGCTAGAAAGAATTACTTAAAGTTCTTTTCGTCTAACTCTACGATCGACTTTCACATCATAAATGTTAGGGCAAAGAAGAAGCCAAAAGTCTCCTTGATTCCCATCATATTTACCAACGCAAACGAGATTGGGGTGCACTACCAGTATGACAACACCTTGGTTATGACACTGGGAGTGGGAACAAAGTTGATAAGCAGTAAACTAGTCGAAATTGATAGTTCGACATACATTATTTTCAAGAAAACTTTGGATTTCTTAAAAATCAAAGACTTGAAGTTGACAAGCATGGACTCGGCTTTCTACTGGTTTAGAGACTGCTGCATTCTCCTATTAGAGACTATTTTACTACAAATTGCTATAGGAGACAAGCTTCACTAGAAGACCACTATGATCGAGTTCTAAGTAGTAGATTTACACATACCTTATTCAATAACCTTCTTGAGGATTATAAAGGTAGTAAAAAGCATTTGCTATTTGAAGTTGAAGTTTCAGGTTAGGGATAGGATCAACATTGTGTAAGAAAAAAAAAGAAAGCTCACTCTTATTTTGTCATATAATCAATGCTCGTGAATTATATTCATAAGCGACTTCAGAAAGAAGAATCCTACGATAAGTAGAAAGATGTAAAGCAAGTCAAAATGCTAAAAAAAACTAAGCAAAAATTTTGGCATAGGATCCAGAATGTCAATTATCGGGCTCATGAAAGTCCTATATGAAGTGGGGTTGAGGCCCTATGCCCTAGGATTTTTCTAGATTCCCTAAGCATGCATAAATGTAAATTT
>JAVXUL010000009.1:14430242-14442049 GCA_035590515.1 Trichilia minutiflora
ATTTATTTGCTTTCAAACAATAAAGCGTGAATTTTAGTCGTCTTTTCATCTTCTTCTTTGTCATATTTCTTAAACTACTCAGTAGCCTTGTGATATTTAATTCACTGAATCTGCTGTCTGGTAATTTGGAAGTCTTTGTTTTTAGTCTATCCATGCATGAGGGATCTACATTGATGCTACTTCAGATTTTAACATGTAATATGAATGCTGTTTAAATTGTGCTTTGCATTGAACCAGCAACCAAAGAAGGCATATTCACTCCTTTTTTTCTTTGTCTATGGCACCTGTCCGTTCCTTTACCAGCATTATCTAGGGTTATCTCTGTGAGATGCACTTAGCATACTACTGTCTGCATATTTTTGTCTTCCAGAAGAGGAAAGTATTGACAATGTTTTAGGAATATTGGGTCACTTCCTTTGATGCTTCTATAAAATGACAATTAGTGCAAACCGATTAAAAAAGGAAGAAGCTCTGAAAGCTAGTCTCATCAAAGAGGAAGAATCTAAAGCATCTCTTGGGCCTCATGATAATATGACTGACTCAATGGTTGTTGATACTAGCAATGCTAATGCTCCTATAGATGGTACTTTTATCCATTTCCTGATAACTAGCTCTGTGTCTTTTCTTTATTTCTATGTACTTTCTCCTCTTAGAAGTTGATGAATCTTCAAGTTTCAAGTTTGTGTTTTGGTATTCAACTAATTTCCTTTTGGAAGGAGCTTGCTCTGTTTAAGCATGTACCACAAAGTCTATTTACCTTTGGAATTGTGGAAAATTTGTCCTCTTTTCCTTACATAATGTCTTTTGATTTGCTTTTGAATATAGCAAAAACTTTATTTTGACTGCCATTGGCAGGCACCTGCTTGCATTTTCACTAGATCTCAGGAATTGGAAGATCTCTGTAGTTAAAAAGAAAAAAATATGTTTTGCTCTAGTATCTTCATATTAGTATCCTTTCAGCATTCACAAAAATCCATGTCAAACTTGTTGTTGTCCCTAAGTTTCTAACTTGGAAACCCAAATTATCATATGTGTCTCTCCATTTATAAAGATCTCCTCTGTTTGTCCTTTCTGAGTTTGTCATGTCCCTTGTATTGTCTGCTCATGAGTGTCATCTACGGTTTTAGTTTAATTCAACTACGGAAAGAAGGGTTCTCAATAAGTTGATTAGTTGTAACTGTCTAGTGGTTTTTTATGCATGAAGAAGGGAATCCCTTGTTTCAGTGTCATTCAGGAATATAATGTATTCTCAATTGATATAAATTGTAGTGTGTAATGTCTTGTCATTGTAACTTGCAGTGGTTGAGCCTCAGAGGGGCGGATACCGGGACATATTGATTGATGGATTTGTTCCTCCATCTACCAGTGTTGCCCCAATGTTTCCTTTCTATGACAACCCTTCTGAGTATGATGATTTTAGTGAATTCATAAATCCTGATAATTATGTAATCAAGGATGAAGACATCGACCAAGCGTCTAGGCTCGTAAGTGTTCATTTTAATATATTTGCCTCTTTGATTTATCTTTATTGATTGTTTGCTTCAAATATTCAGTTGCCTTTATTTTGTAATGGAAAAAGTTGTCAAAGATCTGATGGTTAGCTTTTGTTTACACGTATTATTTAGCATTTTGGATGGTTGCTGTTTCATCTTGTAGTTCAACTTTGTCCTCAGGTTGGCGGGGATGATGGAAAACTTGATGAAGGTTCTGCTAGTTTGATTCTTGATACAAAGCCTTCGGAAGTTCTATCTAATGAATTAACAGTAAGTTAAATCTCTTTTGAGCTATTCTGTAAAGTGCTACCTCTTCCCTACCATTTGAAGATTACATAATTGTAGATCGTGCAGATGAATTTTGTTTGTTTTGTTTGATGGGGTGCATGGAAGTACCTATTTATCTCAAGAATCATTTCCATTCTGTTTCATCAGAAAATGTTTTTCCACGGAGAAAATGGATGTATTAGGATTGAAACAGAAATATGAAACAGAAAGTGTATATCGTACTTTCTGATATTTTATTCATATATGTTTATGATTATATACACTTAGAGAAAGTTAAATATAGAAACAAATCCCTACTAATTAGCCTACTAATTAACTTATTTATATAAGGTAAGTTTACAACTAATTTATATGCTGTAACGTACAATTTATATTCTGTAACAATAATATTATTTAAAATCATTTTACATTTATAGTATTACAAGTTCTAAAATATTTGCTAAAAAATCAAAAAATGATTAGACCCATCCAATTGAGCATTAATGGCCAAAAACATGAACACAAATAATTCCACTTGCTGTTGCTGAATGCTAATGCAATATACATTTCCAATCTATAATTCCCTGATTGCCATATCTAATTTGATGCATCATCAGTATGACTTACGATTCTGTTCTGTTTTTTTCTTCACCAATTAAAATGAAATCTGAAAAAGCTTGGTGAATCTTTCATTTCATTCCACCTAAAGAATCTAACAGAAGCAGAAGCAGAAGCAGAAGCAGCTACACTGGACACACAGAGAGAAAGAGAGAGAGTTGGTACTTTTGGATGGTCCCGGAGACTTTTTTATTTCTACATAATTATTAAAAAAAAAGTAAAGAGAAGAAGAAAGAAGAAGAAGAAAAAAACGAAGAAATTTTTAATGGGTACTAATTCAGAGGTGAGATTCAGAGAAGAGTTTTGAGGGAGAGAGAGCGAACAAGACTGAAATTTTTGTCCCCAATCATAGCCTGTACACATCTTTATTCGATCCTTCATTCAATTTTTTACCTTAGCTTTACTTTTAATTTATTATATATATACACAAATATATTTATATAAATTATTATAAGAGTATTATATAATTATTATATATTCTACATTTTTATGAGTATTATAAGAAATATAATCAAAATATTCATATATAAAAAATTAATAATATAATTTTCTTGTTTCATTTTATTTAAAAGTTAATATGCTTATTGTAAATATGATGGCAGAGTTGTCAATGGGAGCTAGTTGATGATTTACGAGAAAAATTATAAATATTTTAATATTGTTTTTAAAGAAATATTGGAAATGGAGTGGATTTAATTCTATTTTTTTTGAAAAATATTGGATTCTTAGACGTATATAATAATAATAATAATTTTTATACAAATTAATATATTATATTATTGTCAAATATTTCACATAATATTTTATTACTACAGTTAATTTTCATTTATTTTCGTAAAACATACAACACATAATAATTATATGGTTAATAATTTTAAAGAACTCGTTAATGAATTACTGGTTAATCATCTGTGAAAATTGATCCTTTTTTTTTCACGAGAAACAAACAACCTAAGCAGTAAACAATATTATTTCATTGCTAAAACCATAATCAACAACAAAAACGATGAAAATGAAAAAGTGGGGTATTTTCCTTCGCTTTGGTTTGATTTTTTATTTTCGTTAGCTTTATCTGCCGACAGAAAACGAGGCCATAAAGGGCCACCACAACTCAAAGATTGATACCTCAGCGAATAGTTGAGACTTAGAAAGCAATTTCTCTCCTGGTTTCTTTCTCTTTCTCTCACTTACTCTCTTCTTAGCCATGGATTTATGCCGGAATGTGACTGTTTCTGGTGATCAGTACCAGCAAGAGCAAGTACTGCCTAGTCATCCTTGCTCAAAACTTGGCACTTTAACACCAAACCCTCTTGTTGAATTCTTCCCTGCTCATAACATGGTTAGTTCTGTCTCTTGCTAAGCTCTGCTGTGGTTTCCTCTTCTGGGTTCTCTCTCTTAATCTTTTTCCCCCCTTGTCTCTAGTCTGGTTGTGTCCCCCTTGTGGGTTTTCTTGGTTCGAACTTTTTGTTGGTGAAGAACCTTAGATGGAAAACTTGTGCGCTGGGGCTTGTTGTAGTTAATTTTACTTGGTATTTTGATTTTCTTTCGTTAAAAGGTCGACTTTTTCTGATTGTTTGTTTTCTGTGACTGAAAAAATTTTCAGGAAGTAGATGTTAGCCTGGAATGGCTGTCGATATTCGTTGAGGATTGCTTATCCAGCACAGGAATATGCCTCCCAGCAACTGAAGTAGCCAACACAAATGTTCAAAATGGAAGCACAACAACAACAACAACAGTGATAGCACCAAAGTCCCCCAAACCTTTACAGAATAAACCCCAACAGATAACCCCACCTTCCCTGGAAAAATTTGTAGTTCCAGGAAAGGCAAGAAGCAAGAGGAAAAGAGCTACTAGTACTAGGAATACTGAAACTCGTTCATTAAGAAGTTGGACTCATATCATAAACCCAGAAAGCGAACTCATTGAGTTCACCAGCTCTGACCCTCCTTTGCTTAAACAGGCCTATTGGCTTGCAGACAGTGAACTCATTTTACCCAAAAAAGAAGAAAACACCACCACCACCCACAAAGTGAAAGCTAATGAAGAGGAAAATCCTGAAACAAAAGAAGAAAACCAGGATGAAGTTGAGAAATTGGAGAAAAATGTAATGGAGGGAAAGGAAATTGGTCAGCAGCAGCAGCCAAGGAGGTGCACCCATTGTTTATCCCAGAGAACCCCACAATGGAGGGCTGGACCATTGGGTCCAAAGACTCTTTGCAATGCATGTGGGGTGAGGTATAAGTCTGGGAGATTACTTCCAGAATATAGGCCAGCTAAGAGTCCTACTTTTGTGAGTTATCTGCATTCGAATTCTCACAAGAAAGTTATGGAGATGAGAATGGCTTTGATGTCTTCAGGTCCTAAGTGAAAAGTTATGATGAGCAGTTTTCTTTGATAAGAACTTCCATTTTTCAATGTAAAAATCAAGGTTTAGTATCTTAGTTTTAGATGGAAAAAATATGCAGAAATCTTTAACCTTCAGTAGTGCTACTGTAGTGGTATTTATCTTGGATTCTACTGCAATTTAATTTTTATGGCTATTAATTAGTAAAAGTTTTATTATTTTACAAGTGTTGTTTCCTTCATTCTATAAATGTTAAAGTGCTGTGAATATTTTCTCACGAGATATGAAACTAATGAAAGAGAAATAAAAACAAGCCTAGGATTTTCACTAATGGGGTTGGTTTGTCACTCTCAGAAACGTTTCTGTTTTGGATTTTCTCGGGAAAATACATTAATAATATGGTATTAAATTATTAAACAAACTAACAAGAGCAAAGAACTTGAAAAGAACATGATTTCCAATGATGTTGTCCTTGTTTTACAGAATATTTTGACCCACAAAATAAAAACAATAAAGAAACTTTCTTTTCCTTTCTCGGCAGCCATATAAAAGAAAAGAATCCAATGTTAGGTTCCCTGTTTACACATTGTACAATTTACAAGAAGCAAGAAGCAAGAAGCAAGCAAGAAAAAATATTACATAATATGAATTAAACTAAACTACATAAATGATATAATTAAAAATAAATGTAATTATGTGGATTTTTTTTTGTTTTGGAGTTGTCATTATACGAATAGAAGATAAGTTGATGGAATCCAGGCAGACAGGTATGCATGCATGCACGTGATCCTTTTTCCCTTCCCTTGTACCAATGGATTTTAAAGTTGAATACAGATAAGTGTTAAAAAAATTGACTGGCTTAAACTACTGTAAAATAATCTGGTTGAATCTATGAAAATGACAGTTAAATTTATTACTACTACTCACAAAAATAATTAATCTACAAGAAAATAAAACTAATTATATGTGTAATAATTTTTAAAATCTCTTTTTTATTCAAAGTTAAAGATCGTGTTTCTTTTTTTTTTTAATATAAATTGTAAGAATCAAACATCATGTTGTATGAATAATGAAATCTATATGCATGACAGATAGGCAGAAGAAAATCTTATCTTCCCCCCTTTTTCCCTTCTTTACGAAAACATTTCAATTCCCTGCTTTTCAAATTTGAATCAATTTTTTTTTATACAAAAAAAATTCTTAATATAAAGAACCTCAGATAAACACAAGACAATTATAATGTGAGAAAAATAATTTAAATAAAATTCATAATTATATTAAATTTTTATAAAAAATATATTTTTAATAACTTAAATACAAGACAAACACAAAAATAAGCGTCACTTGTATATTAAAATTATTAAACTACACTCATTAAATATTTCAAATTTAAATCACATTCACATACAATTATATTATTATTTAAAAAAATAAAATAAAAATTTATTAAAAAATCGAAATGATTTATGGGTCATCTATGTTTTGATGGTGGTGGGTGGGTATAATGTTATGCCACTCTTTATATAGCCTATGCTTTATGGGTACCTTTTTTTGTATTTTCTGATTTTGACAATTATACCTTTGATTAAAACCCTAATTAATATACATATGTATATGCTTGTGTGCGTATATATTTATATAGAAGATATAAACACACATACGTATGTCTTAAGATAAATAAATTTGTTTTATGTATGAAATGAGAAATATTTATTTTTAAAATTTTGATTTTTAATAAAATAAAATAGCTAGGTTGAATATAGTTGTCAATTAAGCTTTATGGGATTGGGACATAAATTTAGAATAGATTGAGCTAAAATTTCCAAAGTGGGATAAGAGCATGGGGGTGGCTATGAGTATGACTATAATTATACATGTCTTTTTCAATCACTCCATTATTAGCTCTATTATTACTTTTTCTTTTTAAATTTCTATCTGCTAAAATTATATTATTAGTTTCTTAGTTTATCAAATTATCAAAGCTTGCCAATTTTATTATGTTATTTGATGGATATTTTATTAAATATTTATTTGTACATGTTTGATATTATTAATTTTGATTTAATTTTTTAAATAAAAACTATAATGTAAATAATAAATAAAATTATAATAGCAAGGATCCTTAATTTTTATGATTATATTGAATAATGTAAGAGGTAAGTTGTCTTCCATCATAGTAAGATAAATGGAGAATGGTGAAATGAAAGAAAAGACAAAGTAATGTGCATTCAAAAGAATAAGAATTTTCTTTTTAAAAAAAGAACTTATTTCTGGGTTTAGGTTAGATTATCAATTTATCATGGGATATCATATAAAATCAAAGAATAAAATTTTTTATTTATTATTTAAAAAAAAAAAAAGGAAAGTGGGATTGTTGTTTTATGTTGTGTTGGTAGGGTTTTGAGGGTGCATAATTGAAAGGCTCTCTCTCTTATATGAGTATTGAATAGTATTTGTTAATGGGTTGTCTGCCCAATGAAAAGTCTACATCAAAATTTAAAAAGAAAAGAAGTAAAATAAAGAAGAGTATAATTTTTTTATTCTTTCTCTTTTTTATTGGGAAGAGTAAAATTATATTTTAAAAAAATAAATATAACAAAAAAATAAAATTACAAATTTTAAATTATATATTAATATTAATATTTCAAGTGATAAGTAAATATGATATCACTTCACTCTTTAATTTTAAAAAAATTAGAAAAAATATTATTTAATAAGTTTAGTAAGTGAAATAATACAATACTTTCAAATTTGATATCATATGTCTTAAAAAATATTTATTGGATAACATATAAATTGAAGTCTCTACTATTAATATAATATAATATAATAATTTAATTATTGGATAAATAATATTTTTATGTGTGCTTAATATTTAAAAAGTGTTCAACAGTATTTACTATAAAATTGAATAGTATTTAACTAGGTAATATCATAAAATATTTTTAAATAAAAAAAATTATGTATCATTGCTTAACTTTAAGATTTAAGATAGGTAAGGTAATTGATCAAAAATATATTTAAACTCTTTGTCTGACGCATAATTCAAACATACATACCTATAATTTCTTTAGAGGTTAAGAAATGGAAGCTATTACTCAATGCAGTCTCAAACTTCAGCGTCAGTCAGCTAATCAACAGTTGCTGATGAAACAAAGCCAGAGGCAGAGATAAAGCTCTTGGTCCAGAAATGGAATAACACGCGAGCGCGCATTTTGAATTGGTAATTTAAAAATTTTAATTTTAAATAAATTAATGTAATAAATATATAATTTAAAGTGTCGATGATGGATTAAAAGATAAATAAATAATTTACAAAACAACAATAATAAAACAAAAACAAATAACACTTAACTTATATCCATTCTATTAGTTTTATCCTAAAGTCAAGATTTGACTGACACATAATTTGCATGAATTAAGGGTATCTTATATTAAAAAATTTTTATTTTCTCTTAATGAAGATGTCACTTGACTCACTTCCCGATCTTAGGACACCAGCTTCATGATAATCATTATAACTTTATAAGTCTATAGAATATATTATATTAACAATAATATATTTTAAATTTTTTTTTTGAAATCCAAACTAATAGATTAATAATTTATTTATTTATTATTTATTTAGATTAATAATTTGCTCTCCCCTTTTCTCTCTCCTATCAGCCTTAACTGCTTTCGTTCTCTTTACTAAAATATTTTCGATTTTCTTAACACCATTCTATGTTAAAATATTTTAATTTAAATTAGAGTATTTTCAAATTTTAGAGTTTTCAGAACAGTAATCTAACTCTCTTTTCTTGATTTATGCTCAAACATCACTTAAATTAAAAAAATAAACTGAGAGGTATACTTACCCAAGCTGATAGATATATTCTGAGTCATTCTTTACTTAATTCTCTCTCTAGATTACTGTTTATATACAACTATTTTCTCTTGATTCCTCACAAATCGTTGAGTAGAACTTCAATCTATAGAGTTACTTAAGGTTTGGTGTTGATTTGCTAGAAGATCTAAGCAAGAATCGTAAGGGTTGATGATGATTTGAGTGAGATATGATTTCAGATGAATGAGAATAGGGAAAATGAAGAAGATGAGTATCGATTGTTCATATAAAACAAGTTGTAAAGTGATTAAAATGTCTTTTCAAAAATACTAAGGTGCGAAACGTAGCAAGATGTAGACAATTTTTCTAAACGTATCGATACATTTGATTTTTACTGTTCATAAAGACCGTAAAGTATCGATACCTTTCTCAAATATATCAACACCTTTTGCTCTTCACATTTCCCTAGGTGTCGACATGTTTAGTCGAAAAATTTCTAGTTTCATCTTGCGTCTCAAAGTGTTTATACATTTCTAGTATCGACACATTTGGTTTTGTTCATCAACGTGTTGAGGTATCGACACCTTCTGGCCAACGTGTCAACACCTTTGACAAGGTATTGACACATTTCTCTTTTCGTTTAACCGAGGATTGTTATTTCAAATGATCATAACTTTTAATCTAGACATATCCACGGAATCTATAATATATCAATAGAAAGCTCTTTTTGAGTTCTACAAAAATGATACAAAACCTTTTTTTAATTGGATATAATTTTGGAGTTAAAAATTCAGTTTTTTTTCATTAACTTAACATTCTTTACCACACATCTCCTAAATTATAATTTCAAGTTAATACACCCTCAATGTATGATTTAAATATACTAACATGTACGAACTCTCATAAAAAATTTATTATAATATCCATAAATTTAAAGGACGGGGTTTACAGAAAAGTAACTCAAAATAATTTTATGATACGGATGAAATACAATTCAAATCTTTCTTTATCTAAGTTAAGAGTAAGTTAATACAATTTCTTTTAGCTGACAAAGTAAAATCTAAATAATAATAATGAATGCTAGCACAACGAAGTTTTCTCATTAAAATAGATATATAATGAATACAAATATATATCAATTATCAAACGGAGCTTTAATGATTTAATTATATAAATGATAATACAAATTGTTTCGTGTTGATAATAGATCAAACCTGTTTATATAAACTTAAAATTAAACTTTTCTCAACCTTTGACTATGAATATTTATCATAATTTAAAATGATCAATACATAATTAAATCAATATATCAATTCAGGCACATTGTTTATCAAACAAAACAATCAAACCAATTAATAAAAATAACACATAAATTTAGTAGCAAAATAATTCATTTATTCATTTGAATAACTCATGTCATCAAAAGCCATCAAATTCTTCTTTCGTAACTACAAAAAATAATTCACCAACCAAGTACAGATAAGCATCAAGAGTACTGTGCAAAAAGGTATACATAAAGATCCCAGGGACAAACAACTAGATAAAGGGAAGCTAAGAAATTTGATCAATGAAGTGAAATTTTATTGAATAGTCAATAGAAACAAATTCAGCTAAATAAGCTATGAGGTGCACAATAAACTATCAAAAAATGAACAAAAAATGGATGAAAAATATGTCTGACGTATCGACTTACATAAATTTACAGGATCATGAAAGTTAATACCATAATAAATGCTAAGCCTGCGAGTGAGGGGTTTAAAGAAGAAGAACCAGAAGGAGCAGAAGCAAATTTAGGAGATAATTGGATGATGAAATTACATTGCCCAGTTGATATGTTCTGAGTAGTAACTGTGGCTAGACCTTGAAAACCACATGCCAAGTCATCCTGATTCTTTATCTGGTAATACATATTGAATGCATAGGAAGCATTTCCATTAGCATCCAGGCTATTACAAGAGGAGCCATATCCAAGTGCTGTGCAATCTCCATTGGAACAAGCAAAATTTATGTTATCTGCCAGTTTGCTTAAATCCTTGGCATTTGGATTAAACATACACCATTTGTTGGGGAGATATTTCACATCCTTTGCGCCAACAAGCATTTTGTTTAGGCCCTGACCACTGAGATCCATCATAAATTTAGGTTGCCCATCATACCCGAAGATTCCCCAGTGTCGCTCAAACTTTCCAGGATCAATACTCTTTGCATCTTCATCAAGTAAACCAAATAAGTAAACCTCAATATATCCAGCTCGCAGTGGGGTGCCTTTGTTGGCTGCAAGTCTTGGTAAAAGCCCGTTATAGAATCTATAAGCATTACCATTGTTGGCATTCTTGTCTCCATCTGTAGGCCAACCTACCTCTCCAACAATAATAGGCATGTCACCATGTCCAACAGCTTTTAGAGCAGTGACCAAAGTATCAAAATTGGCATCGAAAACATTTGTGTACTGAATCCCATTTCCACTATCAACAATTGGAGTAGCCCCATCGAAGAATGCATAATTAAAAGGGAAGTCATCATTTCCATATAGACTTAGAAAAGGATAGATGTTTACAGTGAAAGGTGCTTTGTTCGTAGCCAGAAAATCAACAATTTGGCCCATTTGGAGAGCGATATCTGTTCGGAATTTCCCAAAGGATGGATAAGGATTGTTGTCCGGGGAAAAATAGACATCAGCATTCAAGGGCACAGTTGCCTTCACAGAGTCTCCAAGCCCTGCATCATTGAGGGCATTTTGAATATTCTGAAGTGCTGGGAAGGTAGTGTTTATGTATGTGCCATTGTAGGAACTAAGGAAAGGCTCATTCCCAACAGCAACATATCTGTGCACAAAGATTGGAAAAAGATTAGCAGACAAAAAAATAAATATGCAACAGCCAAAAATTCATAAATTGATTGATGAACAGAAATCTCTTAACCAAGTGTTCTAAAAATATAGCAACTGATTTCAACTATGAAAATACTCGAGCATATTCCTTATCTTTACAAATAAATCAGAAGTAAAATGTACTGTAGTATTGCTAACTTTAGTAATCAGCATGTTCACAGACAAGCCCGGAATCTTGTTCCATTCACCACTTACAAGAAAAGTTTACATAATCGACAAATAGTTCCTGAGTGGATTCTTCAGCAGATTTTTCTATGACTACTGTTAAGATATAAGTGTGAGTGAGTGAAGTAAAAAAGTCCCACATTGGAAAGATAAAAGGCAAATGAGTAATATATAAGTGGAATGGACCCATAGACCCATTGCCTT
>JAVXUL010000009.1:14442149-14456398 GCA_035590515.1 Trichilia minutiflora
AAGAAGAAGAAGAAAGAAGAGAAGATGTTATTCTGGGTATATTATGCATCTATTGGTGTTGTATTAGTTATGTTGAATGAAATTATTACTTATGGTGTATTTGTTTCTTCTTGTTCTTCAGCTCACTACTATTGTTATTAGATTTTAGGAAATGGAATTCTTAGAATTGTAATATGCTATTATAATTTAGAGTGGTAATTTATGACATGATTAATCAATCGATATTAATTTGTTATAAATTGATTTTAAACATAAGTAATAATCAAATTAATTTTAATTTAATATTTTTGACTAATAAAATTATATATAATGCAATTAATTATTTAATTATGTGATCTTAAAATCTTTAATTAATTAATTATTCAATAAATTGATTTTGTATTTTTAAAAAAAATTAGTTATACTTATCCCATTTTAAAAGATGTTTTTTTTTTTTTATATATAGTGGGAAACTCCAAACCCTGCCGTGCTCAAATCATGGCATTCAGTTAAATACAGGACTAATGTTAGATGCAATCGTCTAGTATATTTAGGAATCATCTAATAATATAGTATAGAGACTGACTAAACCCTTTATTGCCCCAAACTCAGAAAAAATACACCACCTGAATTTAAACACGAGAACAACGTAGAGATAGCCATCCAGCATGTTTTTATATCCATTGGGGAATTTTAAAAGATGTTTACTTATATTTACAATAAAATTGATTATTATTAGAGTAGGTAATATTATAAAATTAAAAAAAATAAAGTTTAAATATGCAAAAAAAATATTAAGTGAGTGACACAATTATTATCCACGGCTTAATAATCGTATCAAGTTAAACTAAAAAAAATTATATGAATTAAAATACATGATAGTTGGCCCCAAGTTTCAGCGGGTGTTTATGTAGGTAGTTTGACAGTTAAATCCAACATTACCTATAATTTTTTGGAGGCTAAGAAATTAAACCTATTGCTCAGTATACAATCGCAAACTTGAGCATCACTAAATCATCAATAACTCCGGATAAACAACAAGAACATTGTGCAAAAGGATATATATGAAGATCCCAAAAGCAAACAATTAGACAATGGGAAGCTAAGAAATTTGATCAATCAAGTGAAATTGAATAATCAATAGGAACAAATGTAGCTAGATAAGTTTTGAGGTGCGCATTAAACTATCAAAATATGAACAAAAAATGGATGAAAGATATGTATGAGGTATCGACTTATATAAATTTAGAGGATCATGAATCTTAATACAATAATATATGCTAAGCCCGCGAGTAAGGGGCTCAAAGAAGAAGGAGAAGAAGAAGAACCAGCAGCAGCAGCAGCAGCATATTCGGGAGATAATTGGATGACGAAATTACATTGCTCTGTTGATATGTTCTGTGTAGTAACTGTGGCCAGACCTCGAAAACCACAGGCCAAGTCATCCTGATTATTTATCTGGTAATACATATTGAATGCATAGGAAGCATTCCCATTAGCATCCAAGTTATTACAAGAGGAACCGTATCCAAGTGTTGTGCAATCTCCATTGGAGCAAGCAAAATTAATGTTATCTGTCAGTTTGCTTACATCCTTGGCATTTGAATTAAACATACACCATTTGTTGGGGAGATATTTCACATCCTTTGCGCCAACAAGCATTTTGTTTAGACCCTGGCCACTGAGATCCATTGTAAATTTAGGTTTCCCATCATACCCAAAGATTCCCCAGTGTCGCTCAAAATTTCCAGGATCGATACTCTTTGCATCTTCATCGAGTAAACCAAATAAGTAGACCTCAATATATCCAGGTCGCAGTGGGGTGCCTTTTTGGACTGCAAGTCTTGGTAAAAGCCCGCTATAGAATCTATAAGCATTACCATTGTTAGCATTCTTGTCTCCATCTGTAGGCCAACCCACCTCTCCAACCACAATGGGCATGTCGCCGTGTCCAACAGCTTTTAGAGCAGAGATCAAAGTATCAAAATTGGCATCGAAAACATTTGTGTACTCAATGCCATTTCCACTATCAACAATGGGAGTACCACCATCAAAGAAGGCATAGTTAAAAGGGAAGTTATCATTTCCATATAAACTTAGGAAAGGATAGATGTTCACAGTGAAAGGTGATTTGTTCTTAGCCAGAAAATCAACAATCTGGCCCATTTGGAACGTAATATCCGTTCGGAATTTCCCAAAAGATGGGTAAGGATTGTTGTCTGGGGAACCATAGACATCAGCATTCAAGGGCACAGTCGCCTTCACGGAATCTCCAACCCCGGCATCATTCAGAGCATTTTGAATGTTCTGAAGTGCTGGGAAGGTAGTGTTTTTGTATGTGCCATTGTACGCTTTAAGGAAAGGCTCATTGCCAACAGCAACATATCTGTGAACAATTAACAGACAAATAAATAAATAAATATGTGACAACCAGGAAAACATAAATTGATTGATGAACAGATATTTCTCAGCCAAGTGTTCTGAAAATGAGAACAACTGGTTGCAACGGTGAACATACTCAATCATATTCTTTATTTTCACAAGTAAATGAGAAGCAAAATGCACTATAGTATTGCTAACTTTTAATAAAGCTTTGACAGATAAGCCTGGAATCTTGTTCCATTCACCACTTACAGGAATTTAGCTAAACGACTAAAAGTTCCTGAGTGGATTCTTCAGCAGATTTTTTTATGAGTACACTATGAATAAGAGTCAGATTCTTCACTTACAACTAAAGTGAAATTAATAGAGAAGCTTCCTTTCTATGAGTGTGAGATATTTTACTTGTACATTTGAAAATTTGTGGTTCATGTTTAGCAAAACACACAAAAAAAATAACCAAATTTTATTTATTATCAGCTTTGCATTCAAAAAGTATGGGGAACTGAATGATTGAGGTCCAATAAATCAATCACAAATGAAAAAAAAAATCACAATTAAGATTTCCAAGAAAAGGAGCTAAGTAAATGAATGATAGGTCAAGTTATGGAACTCTTAACGTTGTCGCTCCATTAAACTATGCCTCTTCTCTTAACATTGTTGCTCTCTTTAAATTATGCCTCTTGTTGGCCAGTACTATGACTTGGTATGAAAAGTTAAACCATTCATCAAAAATCTCCCACAACTTCTTACTGCTTTTATCGTTCTGTTCTAAATATACATGAATTAAATCTTTTCACAAACTGATGTTATCAGCAGTCAGCTTTTGGAATGACCAATATTTCAACTTCTTGTCGTTCGTTTATCTTTCCATAGTAAAACACCCTCAGAAGAGCTGCACTTGAAGAATCAAATGCCCAATTCACAGATTGAAAAAGAAACTAAAAGTTGATGCATATTACATGTTGGAATTTGTTTCTCCAAGATTCCAAATTTCCTTTGTCTTTTCTTAAAAGCTATCAGAATTTTGATATCATTTATGAGCAAGCTGAATTGCTAGCCACTCATTAATGCACACCAGATCAACAATTACTTTATAAATAAACAATTATTAACTGCCATCTAACATCATATTAAAACAATAAGTCAACTAATAAACAATTCCTACTTGCTTAACCAAAATAAATACACATTATTTTTTCTCTTAATGAGTCACACAGATGTGAATTCTTATCTTTATATGATTCCATGAATAAGTATGATGCCCAAAACAATCGAATTTCAGAATGGGGAAACAAGGAGCGAAAGAACACAACCCACCCAGATAATGTGACTTCTCAAACTATAACAATAGAATTGTCCGAATTTCATAAGCTACATGAGATACTATCACTGTCTAAAAGGAAAAGACTAAAACAATATCTAGCAATAACAATTGAAACTAAACAAATGTAGTTGTCAATTTGGAGCAAACATAACAAAATAAAAGTACCTTACTTCATGTCAAATCATCTAGAATCAATAGATTATAAGATTTAAGGCATTGGACAAATATCAGAATTCAAGACATGCATGATTTTCGAGCAGTTCAATTATAATACGTATAGAAAAAGAAATATAAATAAAATCAATAACCATCACATCAACAATCCCATGTATCAAAACAAAGGCAATAAATCGTCACCATTTTCAATACATAAACTTCAGTAATGCATCATCAGTTCATATATTTCTATATACCAAGAAATACGAACACAAAAATTTCTTCAACATTTTTTTCAAACAACAGAAAATCCATCCAAATTTAACTGTATCTAGATGCGACTGCAACAGAGATTAGAAGCGAAACACAAGATATAGGAAAAGAAAAAACTAAAATTACACAACCCCAGATCATTAACTCAAGAAATCTGAAAATTGACTTACTTGACATTAACGCCGCCTTTAAAATTGTATCGGGTGACGTTTCTTTTAACCCATTCTTTGGCTCTATCATAACTATTCATGGCCTCAAGTTCTTTATTAGGAATGGCAATCATGACTTCAATGTCAGAACCAGCAAGTGCACTCATGGTTCTTTGATCTGCATCAAAAAGCTTCACTTTTGTTATTCCATTGTCTTTTAACATTTGCACCACTGTCTTTGCAGGCAATTGGTGAGTAGCCATAGTCCCCCAGTTTACACCAAGACCATAAACACAAGATCCCAAGAGACCGAAAAACAATAAAAATTTGAGAAACCAAGAACTACCCATCATTTCTGATTGTTTCCCGGGAAAAAAGATTACGAAAGTTTCTGGAGAAAGGAATTAGTTTCCGTTTGATTTGCTGGTAAAAGTGCTGAATGGAAGAATAAAAAAGACCTTTAACAAAAGAGAGGGAAAATGCAACGGTTTTAACAGGTGGGTACGAGATATCAGCGAAAATCAAGGGATCATGAAACAGAGAGAGGAAAAGAAGAAAAGATTAAAAAAAAAGAATCGATTAAAATATCGAAAGAAAATAATTAGATTTATAAATCCAAAAAAAAAGAATATATTAACGGTATGTTTCCGCGTATTTTTATTTCAGTTCGCTATATAACCACAAAATTGGAACGAGAAAAGAGAGAAAATGTATGAGATATTTAATTAATGAAGCTTTCATTTCTAAGGAAAGTGTAAAAACGGAAATAGAGCAACCCCAACCACCACTATTGAGCTCTTAAAAATGGAAATTTCTTTTTTAGTGTTGTAACAACACAACAATTTGTTAAACAAAAATCTGTAATCAATTAATTTTAGAAGATGGGGTTTCTATCAAGAATCAAAATATGATGCGAATGGTGTGTAAAGATTGAGAAGAAGATTAGAAACCATGAATGGAGGAACAATACAGCAATTTGTGATACAAAAGTCTGCAAAATCATTTTCATAATATGGGATTTGGATCAAGAATCAGAACATGAAGTGACTAGTGTGTACAGATTGACAAGAAAGTTAAAACCATGAATGGAGAAAGATTTAAGAGAAACCCAGAGAAAATAAAAGAAAAAGATCGAGAATTCTTTCCAAAAGCGAGTTGAATGTGAAAATTTTGACAGTGAACGAAAGACAAAAGGGAGGAAGAATTATCGAATGTTTAAATGATAAAACAGAGATGAAGAAAAGAAAGAGATCTCTGTGATGGAAGTTTGTCTAAATGAAAAACATAACAACGGCTAGATTTTGATTAATGTGATTGAAAACGTTGAAGAAGAGGAGGGAAACAGGGAATATATAATATAATAAGGGGGGTCACTTGTTAAAAAATTTATAATTTTATAATGCATTAAAATTTATTATTAATTATAATATTAAATATTAAAATTAGTATAAATAATAAATATAAATACGCTAAATATACTTGTTAATAAAATTCATATAATGATACACCAAAAACGTGGAAAATATTAATTAATTAATTAATATAGTTAATTAAAAAATATATCTGAATCAAGCAGTTCTCTTATTTTTGGTCACGTTCTTACAATTTTTTTTTACCTTTTCGTTATAATTATAAATTTTTTAGTTATAATTTTTAATATTATCATTTATAAAAAAATTATAATAATTATAAATATTATAGAATGCACTTTACTCATATCCATTCTTTTACTTTTTCTTTTTTGTTATTTAAATAAATTTGATAATCAACTTATATAATTTTATTAATACAAAAATATAAATTCTGTTCATACTTATTTTGTAATACTCAGTAAATTTTTAATTTTCGATTAAAAGTATTTTAATTATTTTATTTGTAAGAGATATTTATGTCTTTTTATAAAATACATAAGTAAGTGTCAATAATCATTTTATTAACATAGCATTAATGTTTCATAAGTGATTAGAAGTAGATTAGTGAAAATAGGGTAAGTTTGAAAAAATTTTCTTTTAAGTCTCAACTCTCTACCTGACTTTGAAATGTAAATTTTTGTTGATGGAGAAACTCAATTGATGAGACGTTTGCTCTTAAAAAAATATAACAGAATAATTGTTTTATAAAAAGAAATGAAATGAAAGTTGGAGGTACGAGGAGAGGAGAGAGAATCAAAGTTAAGAATACAGGATAACCTGCATCAAAGAGCAATTGGAACATATTGGGCTTAGGTTGGGCCAAATTGGCCCAAAAAACTGTCCTAAGATCAGATCCGTTTAACAAACATGTATTAAAGATTAAAGAAGACTGATTGTATCATTTTCTTCTCAAAAAACATTTCCTTCCTGTAAAGCTTTCATGTTTAGCTTCCATGGTGAGTTTTCATCACTTTCTTTCAATTTTATCAATTCTTAATCGTTTAATCTCCTGTTTGATACTATAAATCACAAATAATAATCATCTCATCACTCTAGACATTTCATTTGATCATTTGGGCCACAAAATAAGTATAGAAAAAATCAAAATTATTGTTTGCAAATTTAGGTTTTTCATGATTTTTCGTGATTAAAGCATTTAAAGATTAAATTAAACCTCTGTTAAGGCACCTAGCATTGTTCCATCATTGATTTCATTGTTTGTACGATTATATAATAATTATATATTAGGGTTTTACTATATATATTTGAGGCTTTTTGCGAATTTGCGATTATTCGACTTAAGTTATGTAATTAAGATGTAGTATACATGGTTATGGGGTTGTTATTAACGAGAAATGAAATTTTGTCGGACAAACTATATAGTGGCAATGAGTTTTGACATGATTGAAAATTCTACACATAACACATTAGTTGTTTAGGCGATTAAACCGAAAAAAATTAGAGTTTCAAGGGTCACATATTAGTGTTTCAATTATCTTCAATTATGTATGTTTCTGATTTTCTGATGATAGTTAGCAATTTGTGTTATAGATACGTCGAGAAAGCGTTTGTTTAGTCTATGATGAATCGGATTTTGTCAAACCTTCGATAATGGGCTTAGTTAGTGGATATCATTATCTTTTCTTTATGTTTTAAAGGTTATGTTTGGATATATGTGTGCTTTATCATATGTTGTCACTTTGAGTAGAATTCATTATGTTTCCTTCATGCTTTAACTAAATCCTTTTTATACTTATTTGATATGTTTTTATATGTGTAGATAAATGTAGGTTTTATATGTGTTTTCGTTATGTTTCTAAAAGTTATGTTTATGAACAAGACAAATTTTGAATGTGAGTGGATTTTATACGTCTTCGTTAAGTTTTGAAAACAAAATATTTATGTTATAATATGATTTAAATGCATATGATTTTATTTTAATTATATTTTCAAAGGACATGATTTTGTTTCTAGTAAGTTTTCAAAGGATATGATAATATGTTTAGTAAGAGTGGATATGGTTAAAATCCTCTATGTTATATTTCATGGTTATATTTAATGATAGGTTTTATATATTTATATGTAAGTGAATTTAGTGATATTTTCTTATGATTTTAAAAACTATATTTTATATCTGTATATGATGAAAATATGTTTGACATTGATGTTTTACATTTAAAAGTGGATATAAATTGTCTTACTTACACTTCAAGATCTATATTCATATATATCAACAATGTTTTTAAAATAAGTAGATAAGATCCTTGGGTACGTTGTGGTTTAAAAGTATGTGTTAATATGTTTTCTTCATGTTTCAAAAGAATTAGGTGTATATGATTTACGTTAGTATGTGATGGTAAATTTATACATTCTTGTTATGTTTCGAAAAAAAAAACAATGTTTATGTATAAAAATTTAATTTATCGTAAGTAGATTCCGAATGAATTATAATTTATGTAAATATATTTTGCAAATTATTTCGTTATGAATTATTTATATGTTTTGAGCATAAATGGAAACAACCATATTATTTGTATGTTTTAAATGTTATATATACATGTAAATGCTGTTCCAAACAAAAAAAAAATCTTTAAGTAGTTCCATTTTATTGAAATGTGT
Organism: Trichilia minutiflora; assembly: GCA_035590515.1. Classification (NCBI taxonomy): domain Eukaryota; kingdom Viridiplantae; phylum Streptophyta; class Magnoliopsida; order Sapindales; family Meliaceae; genus Trichilia; species Trichilia minutiflora. Next base: position 14,450,444 of record JAVXUL010000009.1, read on the forward strand.
CTTTGAAACTATTTTCTTTTATTTATAAGAATTGTTGTTATTTTGAAATGCCCTGTAGTATGTGTATTCATATGCTTTGGAAATGTATTTTAAAGAAACTACATTTAAATTCATAAAATGTTTAGACATGAAAGGATACGAGTGTATTATGTATTTTGGAAATGAATTCTTTAAATTTCTTATATAGTTGATATTTTGCAAAAGTATTTGACGAGGCTATCAATATATTTGTTTATTAGTTATTAATGTTGGTGGATATTTTTCTTGTAATTGAATATGGTTATACTTGCTTTATGATTTCAAAAGCTAAATCTATTTATATTTATATATTGAAAAGTTTACGTTTATCGAGCATTTTTATACTTATGGGTTTATTTGAATTTATGATTATATGCTTTGGCCAATATTTCTATTTTCCTTACCATTAGTCGAGACCCATAAGTTGGTAGTTCTGTGTTTTGAAAAAAGCACAGTTTGATATCTGTTCTGTGTATGTATTTGTACAGGAGAGAAGTATAGGATAAAGGGAGTTCTAGATCTCTAACCTTGTTATCTGTATGTTGCTGCAGGTATAATTAATTTATTTGATTTTAATAGAAAACTAATCTCTGATTCTGATATTTGAATCCTGACATCGGTATTCATACAACATGATTTTCTAATATAAATGGTTTTTGTTTTCATATACTTTACCCCCAACATATGTAAAATACTTAAAGAAGATATGAAAGTTATTTTTATATATATCTAAATTTACAAAATTTTGTGTCTATATTTTAATGTTTGAAAGCAAGGTCCTCTCTCATTAGTCTTATATATTTCATTATGTTTTATTTTTTGATTATTATCCACTCACTGAATTTTTTCAAAACTCACCCCACTATAACTTCCTAGTATTATAGGATTCATTTTTCAAAGGAAGGACTTATGGGTTTTGTCTAAGGAGAGCATGGAAATGCCAAATACTCAGTGTAATCACTTAGGGGGGTTTCTCTACATAGGTCCTTTTATTTATATGTATGGGCATAGCGCCCAATGATGTATATATCATATGATATTTGTATACTTTCTTGTACATGGTATATGTTGTTTTGTTGGGCATAGAGCCCTATATATAATTTGCATTGTTGAGTATGATTCTATTTATTCCGATCTGTATGCAAGTTTTGTCTAAGGTTGATGGGGGTGGGATATCCCCATCCCCATATCGAGTATGACCCCAACAATTGAGGGTGTCATAGTTGATATCAGAGTATGGTTTAGAGGTTAGTGACTATAAGTAAAATCTAGTGCCTTACATGTTTAGTATGCCTGGGATATTTCTATACGGGGCGTTGTCCTTTTGAGTATCTAGATGGTTAAAATGAATAATCTATTTTTGTAAAAATTATACGATAATTTATAGGCTATTTGACTTACTTTCCTGTATGTTAGTAACTAGTTATGTAATCTCAAAATCAGAAGTACCCCCTAATGCACGTAGAGGCTAAAGGGCTTCTTCTTCAAATCATGGTTTATTAAGGTTTCCAATGCTACCTATAAAAGCTCACGACCGAGTTAAAGGAGGTAAAGATAAAGGTAGGGCTGAGAATCAAATTCTCAAGGTTTAAGAGGAAAGGGCTAGTGGATCTTATCACACCCGTGTATGTACCTCAAGGGCATATTTATAACTTCATTACATTTCCTATTCATGCTTTTGTATTTATCATGCATATCGATAATTCATCTGCCTAATTTTCGGATATGTTTGGCATTAATGTTGACTAAAAAGGGTTTATGTGAGTGTACGTTGGGACCTCATTTGTGAATTTTCGATTTCAAAAGGGACTTAAGTGGAAAAGTCCATTTTTGGCAAGTTCGGTCGATCGAATGGGTAGTTCGTTCGATCGAAGTTATTGCTTCAGATTTGTTCAAATGAATAGGGGATTCGTTCAACCGAATTAGGAATTCGTTCGACCGAACATCGATCCGTTTGATCGATAATTTGCAAGATCTCTTAGAAGCTATAATTCAGTGGGAGAGGCCGAAGACTATGACAGAGGTTAGAAGCTTCCTGGGATTGGCAGGCTACTACAGGAAGTTTATTGAGAACTTTTCTTTGATAGCGACCCCACTGACGCGATTAACGAGAAAGGATGTCAGATTTGAATGGGATGAGAAATTTGAGCAGAGTTTTCAGGAATTGAAGAGTCATCTCACCTCAACTCCAGTCTTGACATTGCCTATCCCCGGTGAAGGATATGTAGTCTTTAATGATGCCTCTAGATAAGGATTGGGATACGTGCTGATACAGAATGGGAAGGTAATTACCTATGCGTCCAGGCAGCTTAAAAAGCACGAGAAAAATTATCCGACCCATGACTTGGAGTTGGCAACAGTAGTTTTTGCTCTAAAGATCTGGAGATATTACTTATATGGAGAGAGGTGTCAGATTTTCATAGATCATCAGAGTTTGAAATACTTGCTCACTCAGAAGGAATTAAATCTAAGGCAGAGGAGATGGTTTGAGTTGATTAAGGATTATGATCTGGTGATCGATTATCACTTAGGTAAAGCCAATGTGGTGGCTGACGCTTTGAGCAGGAAGTCTTCAGTGACAGTGGCGTATATTCGATCAGCATACCTTCCATTGTTACTAGAACTGAAGAGTCTGCGAGTGATGTTAGAGTGCGATCAAGATGGCTCGATGTTAGCCAACTTTGTTGTAAGACCGACTCTATGGGAGCATATAAAGGAAAGGTAGATGCAAGATCCAGAATTAGTGAAAGTTTGTCAGAACATTATGGATGGTAATGCGGGGGATTTTTATATCTCTCAGGATGGGTTTTTAACCTTGAGAGGTAGGATATGTGTACCCTCAGATTATGAATTAAGAAAGGTCATCCTAGAAGAAGCTCATTGTTCTGTTTTTGCAATGCATCCTGGTAGCACTAAGATGTATAGAACCATCAGAGAGAATTATTGGTGGCCGGGAATGAAGAAAGATGTCGCAGAGTTCGTTGTCAGGTGTATAATCTGTCAGCAAGTTAAAGCTGAACACCAGAAGCCAGCTGGAACACTTCAGCCATTACCTATACCAGAATGGAAATGGGAACATATCACCATGAACTTTGTGGTAGGACTGCCGCGTACTCAAGTTGGATATGATGCCATATGGGTGGTTGTGGACCGGTTAACCAAGTCTGCACACTTTTTACCCATCAGAACTAAATATCTAGTCGATAAGCTAGCAAGATTGTATATGGTAGAGATTGTAAAGTTACATGGTGTACCCGTGACAATTGTGTCAGATCGAGATCCTCGTTTTACATCTTGATTCTGGTCCAGTCTTCAGAAAGTTATGGGTACAAGGTTGGCATACAGCTTAGCTTTTCACCCTCAGACAAATGGCCAATCAGAAAGAACCATCCAGACATTAGAAAATATGTTGAGAGCATGTGTACTAGAGTTTCAAGAGAGTTAGGATCAGCACTTGCCTTTAGCTGAATTCGCATACAACAACAGCTATCAGTCTAGTATAGGAATGGCACCATACGAGGCCCTGTATGATAGAAAGTGCATAACACCTCTATACTGGGATGAAGTAGGCGAGAAAAAGTTAGGCAATATCGAATTAATCGAAGCCACCACGGAGAAGATAAAGATTATCTGAGATAGATTGAAGACTGCTCAGGATAGACATAAATCTTATACAGATAATAGAAGAAGAGATTTGGAGTTTGATGTGGGTGAATGGGTATTCTTGAAAGTATCACCCTGGAAAGGAGTGATTCGATTTCGGAATCGAGGAAAGCTTCACCCTAGATACATTGAACCTTTCAGAATCGTCGAGAGAATTGGTCCAGTAGCTTATAGGTTGGAGCTACCGCTAGAGATGCAGAGGATACACGATGTTTTTCATGTATCCATATTGAAGAAGTATGTACCCGATCCTTCTCATGTTATTGGTGTGTCTCCTATCGAGTTGAGAGAGGATTTAAAGTGTGAAGTGCAATCGGTAGCCGTACTTGATCGACAAGAGCGGATCCTAAGAAATAAGGTCATCCCGATGGTAAAAGTTCTGTGGAGGAGTGATACGGTTGAGGAGATGATATGGGAGCCTGAATCACAGATGCTACGATAATACCCCCATCTCTTTCAGTGCTAAAGTACGTTGAATTTTAGGGACAAAATTCTTTTAAGGGGGGTAGATCTATGACACCCATGTTTGTACTTTAAGGGCATATTTATAACTTCACCTCATTTCCTGTCCATGCTTTCGTATTCATCGTGCATATCAATAATTTATTCGTCTAGTTTTTGGATGTATTTTTCATTTATGTTGATTAAAAAGAGTTTTAGTGAGTGTTCGTTGGGACTTCGTTTGTGGATTTTCGATTTCGGAAAGAGACTCAAGTGAAAAAGTCTATTTTTGGCAAGTTTGGTCGACCGAATTGGTAGTTCATTCGACCGAAGTTGTGGTTTCAGATTCGTTCAAATGAATAGGGGATTCGTTCGATCGAATTAGGATTCGTTCAACTGAAGGAGCCATTTGTTCGATCGGTAATTTGTAAGCTCTCTGAGTACTATTCACACCAAGAAATTCGATCGATCGAAATGCAAATCGTTCGATCGAAAGGGTAGTTCGATCGATCGAATCTTTGATATGTTCGACCAAATCGACACAAAATGACATTTTTGCCCTCTTCTAGAAGCTTCCTCCTTAAGAAAACTTAAGGACAAAATGGTAATTTCACCCCTTTTTATAAAAAGGGGTCCAGGGGTCGAAAATTTGAGTTTTCTTCTCTCTTTTCCTCCCTTCGTCTTCTCCTCACGCCTCTCTTGTTCTCTCTCTCTAGATTTTGTGAATTTTTGTCAAAATCTCGATTTTTCTTCGCAGACGAGCTGCATTTCACGCGTCTAACACGTGGGGAGCATCAATTTGGTGTTGGGAGTGCAGCATTGGGTTTGGAGAGCTAGGGTTTTGAAATTGAATGGGGCTTTTCGTGTTAGAGGCGAAATCGAATCAAACCGACCACACCACGAGGTTCGTAACATCATTTCTAGCTTATCTGCATGTTCATTTTACAATTTTATAAATTTCGATTCGTATGGGTTTTACTATTCATTCGAGTAGATTTTTATAGATTTCGCTCATTCATTTTAGTTTCTATGCGCAATGTGGGTTATAGGAGAGTTATAGAAGCCGTAGGAAGCTAAAAATATAATTTCAGAAATTTTGGATAACGATAAACAGTAATTTCGATTACTGTTCCAACGAGGGCATAGGGCCCATCAGTTGAAATCGTGTATACTAATCGAAATGAGTCGTCTTAGCCATAATGTGGTGTAATGGTCTGCATATTAGAAACTCGAAATTAGCATGCATTCCATGCATTCGAGTATATACATATTGGAGCATGTAATTAATAAAATTGTTATGTGTGTGGTTAAGCGATGATTCGAGATTGAGGTGTTCGTGTAAGTCGTCGAAGAATGAGGGGAATTAGGGAGTGTACACCCTCCTTAAATAGTGACTGGATTTTCTTTTATTTTATTTCTTGATTTCAATATTTGTTTCCTCTGTAAATGAAATGATACACAAATATTTATAAATGTTTTGTGTAAATGTTCTCTAAATGCAAAATGTGCCTATATATGATTTTACGACGAATTTGATAATGTTTTGATACTCTGATATGTGTTGTATTTCATGCTATGGCCAGTGGGCCAGATTTATTGTTATTATTATGTATTATGTGAAATGGCGACCATTAGGCCTTATTTTCTGTTATGATGATGATATGGCCTTTGGGTCAAGATTTTGTGATGTATACATTGGTGATAACGACCATGTGTGTCGATTTACTGTAGCTACAGGGTGGTAGCCTGGGGAGGTGTTCACTGGGATGTGGACCCCAGGTGAGTGTATAGTGGTAGCCTAGGGTTAGCCTGGGAGAGAGGTCATCTAGGTGA
>JAVXUL010000009.1:14457011-14479254 GCA_035590515.1 Trichilia minutiflora
AAAGCAATTTTTCATTTGTCATGACTCATGAAAAACAAGTGTTTCTAGCCATTTGATAGATTGTGTTGTGAAAAGTGCACCCGTTGGGGGTATTCTTGTGATTTTATTTTTTGGGATATTTATATTAGTTTTGGGTTCAAATTTTTGAAAGTGTACCCAAGTGTAAGAGTCTGATACAGTCCCGATTTTATCTAGTCGTTTGATATCGTCTGTCAGGAGATCGAGTTGGACGCCTGTTTGATTAAAGGTCTAAGTCCCGTCCTGATGAAGCTATTTAAGGATAATCGAGAGTCTGGATTCCCCTAACAGAATCTCTCATGACGTTGATTTGCGATCGGAGTTTTCATATTTAAAAAAAAAAAAATGTGTCCTGAAAAGTATTGTGAATCTGAAAAGCAAAATACACCATTTTATTATAGGACCTATGTGTCATATTTTAAGAATTGTAAAATAATTATTATTTAAAGAAAAAATAAGGAACCTTATAGTAATTTTATTTTTAAAAAATTTCACCTACTTTTGCCGGCGATCGGCTGGTCGGTCACCGACAGGTACAAAGGGTTCTTTTCATTGGATGAGATTTACTTTTGAGGGATTCACATTTCAAATTTGAGAATGGTTATTATCAATTATCCCCTTAAAATTTTCCAATATTTTATGTAAATAGTTGTTTACTATCTTTCTTAAAAATATGTATTTGCAATTATCTCTATCTTTAAAATAATAATGAAATATATAAAATTAATTTTATATATCTTTTACCATTATTATTATTATTATTATTATTATTATTCTATCCAAGAACAAGTATAATGGATAACTCAAACACGATTGTATTTATTTGTCAAACGGATTGAATTTGAATATAACATTTATGAATCGGACTCCCTTTCCATCTATTTAGGAAATGGTCGTGAAGACGGATCTGTCACTTTCTTGAGAAAATAAAATTGGAAACATAATTTAAATAAGCACATGACCCACTTCAAAATGCCCAATCTCCACCACCGACCCAAATCAATTCAAAACTTTTAAAACATTTTTCTTTCTTAAATTATGTGTGATTATAGATTCTTTCCACATTGGCTTCCAATTATGAGTTTTGAGATCATATGATAAGAAAACTTTTAGACAGGAATTGGGTACTTTCAACTTCATAAACAACTTTACAATTTTTTACAATTAATTTTAACTACATAAATAATTTTACTAATTTAAAAAAAAATAAAAATTCTCTAAATTTCTTAATATTTTATGATAGAATCTATCATCAATCGATCCTTTGGAAGAAAAAAATCAGATGGTATTATTCCAAATGTGCAATCATATTGTTTGAGTTGAATTGGGATTTAAGGATTTAATGATTCTATTTCTTCTTTTTCCCTCAATTAATTATAATAAAAAGAATTGGAATGAAAAGTAAATTCTTAAAGTATTTCCCACACTTTTGAATCTTATAATATGATTGATATATAATAAGATTATTTATTAAATATAAATTAATTAATACGTAAAATCCATTGCAAAATGGTCAAATTTTGTATACATTTTTTTGTCCTAATTTTTTTAATACATTTTTTTTTAATGATTTTCTATGAAATTATGAGTTGTTGGATTGTGATATTGATTATTTTCTGCCTTTCCATCTCTCTATCCATTTGCTGCTTTTTATGTAAATGCATTTAATAAATAAGAAATCGTCAAAACCTAAAAAAGTAATTAAAAGAAAATTTAGATTCAAGAAATTTCAACACCAACTCGAGAAAGAGTATAAATAACTACTACTACTACTTCCGCTTCTTCTTTAAATGAATGAATGGGATGCATGCAAGTCATTTTACCATGTATTTTAAGAGTTTAGATTGATAATAATATTAATAAAATAAAACCAATATGTTGACAATTATTCTCCACGTATTTTTATATTAAAAAATACTGTTTGATAATTTTATTGTCAATATTATTAATTAAAACTTTTTTACATTATATTTATGTTTTAGCCTTGGCTCAAGTAATAAGAGAGTTAAAATTTAACTTCATCACTGTTCGAATTCTGAGTAATGAGAGTGTACAATTTGGTATTTCATGAATAATAAATGATTTTACACTTCATTTAAAATAAAAAAATACATCTTTCTGTCTCTCTCTCTCTAATGAACTATTATTTGTTCATTTTAAGTGAAATGGATATATGTATATAGAGTTATTATTTATTTTTGAAGTAGAGGAGTTCGAGAATTAATTGTATTTGATACAAGGCTTTTAAATAAATAGGTTACTCAATTGTTAAGGAAGAATAAGTGGCAAAACCCTAAATCCAACCACATATTGCTTTGTTTCAAAGTTATATTCTACCCTACTAAAAGTTGAAGCCGAGAGTTCTGAAAATATCAACCCAGTAATAAGGCCCTAATAATTAAAATATTGACAATTTGATTCTGAAATTTGGAAAGTTTTGTGTGCATTGCATTTGCATACATAATTAAAATATGGACAATTTGATTTTGAAGTTTGGAAAATATCAACCCATTAATAAGGTCCTAATAATACACACACACACACACACACACACACACACATATATATATATATTTGCTATTTATCATCTACATGTCATAAGTAAGGCATTGCTATAAAAAATTAGTACATATTTTTAATGGTTACTACTTGCTTGCTTGCCCATTTGCCCATTAAACTTTTATATAGAGTTGAAATGGTTGATGGTTTGTGTGCCTTCCGACTTTAAGATCAAGAGAAAACGCATAGACCTCCAATTTCAATGGGAGATTCTTTTATTTTGTTTGGTCAACAACTCACTACAATTATTACTACTACTTGCTTTATATAAATTATTTTCTTTGAAACAATTCTATCCATAGCTTTTCATGACAATTCAACGATTTTGTCCTTCACACGATATCTCCATAAGCGTAGCTTCCTCCAAAGAATCTGTGTTAGACATATAAACTATAATACTACAAATTGTTACACGTCATATATATTTTCACGATAATTGGAGAAAAAAAATTACTATTATGTTAATAATATATTATGTCACATCAACTATCACGTCAATTTCTTATTTTCGAGTTTTAAACCAATAAATGATAAATAATCTGAATTCATACATGATAATTAACTCCACATAACCAACTTTTCATGCATGCAATTGCAAATTTAGAAGAAAACAATTTTTATTACTTCCCAAGAAAATGGTAGGAATCTTACAAACCAACGAGTGTGAAAAGCTGGAAGGATATGAGAGAGATTATGAGTTTTTAATTGAGAATACAAATTGTACAGCAGCAAATACCTTTGCTAGGCACTGAGAATAGTATATCATCTTCCGCAAAGTCCTTATACAATAAGTTCATCTTCGAGATAGTTGTATTCGAACGTAAACTCAGTCTTGATTCTTTGACACCTGCAAAACAATATTATGACTCATGACATAAAGCATAAAACAGATGCTACTGAAATTTATTAAACAAAAATCAAACAGCTTATAAACTAGCATCTATCAATCGTAGCCAGGATTACTAGCAGAACTGCATCCTCCTAGAAAGGAGATCAAAAGCATAGGAAAACCAGCATTTATATGATGAACTGATTGTTATAAATTTGTCGTGGGCACAAGAAAATATACTAGGATTTCGCTATATGCTCTCGATTCGTCAAAACCAAAGAACTCTTCATTAAATAAAAGGAAACATGAAATCCAATTTTCTAAAGAATTCCATGATCTATGAACCATGTTTTCCAGCAAACAAATGCATCAAGATGAAAAAACTTAAATTCATACATGTAACCAAACAAATTTAGAAGCAGTTTAAAAACTGATTGGAAAGTAAAAGACCAAATCCAACTTACCATCCATGTTGAAGATCATCATTGGCAATGTGGAAGTCAAAGTACACATATGTCCCCTGTTCAAATTCATCGTTGGCAACTTTTGGCTCTTCGTGCCGTTGGAACCATGTGTTGTATTTTCTGTGGTATCTCCATGATTGCTTCTTTAGCTCTTTCGCAGCCAAAAATTGTTGGTAAGTGTTCTGCAGAAAAATAATTGACTTAAGAACAATCTAATGGATTATGTCACAGAGAAAGAATGGCATAAATAGGAATAATATCATATAAGAAAGTGCTTGCATAAATAAAAAAAGAAAGGGAGCAACCAAAATTACTTGTTGATAGTAAAATGCAAAGAACAGCGTATCAGTGCCATAACTGTCCATTGACAATCGTTCCCAGAAGGAAGGATTACTCACAATGGGCGCCTGAACTTGAGGATAGCTGGGAGGTGTTGCTGTGGGAAGCCTCTGTCGAAGACCAGCAGATAATAATTATTCAATCACATAATATTTAAGTACAAAATTCAATAAACTAAAGATATCATGCATCCATACAGGAATGTAGCTCCGGGCACGTTCTGAATCCTTTGATTGTGGAAGTTTATCAAATGCAGACTCGAGCATCTGTAAATTGTACATCTGATCATGCGTTACCCTAGAATTCACAGTTGATGCACTCAGGCTGTCACCAATGGTACCAAGATCAGAGACACTTCTGCGGCCAATAACACCAAGGCCACCGGAAGGCTGATTGGATTGTAAGGGTTGTCCAGGAGGTAGATCGTTATCTCTAACTACTTGAGCAGGCTCCATCAAAGAACCAGATAATCCCGTCTGCAGCAAAGAAATGTTTACAAGCAACTAAGATCAAGCCACTTTTATCACATCCATAAAAACCATCGCCAAATAATAGTATGAAACAGAACCATGTCCAGAACAAACTACTAAAAGAGTAATAGAATGGCAAACAGTAGACACTAAGATCCATTCTAAATTTGTGCTTCAAAGTGTTTTAACTAAAAATGTCTTGCATAACTCATCATCATGCAATTACAGAATGTTGTCTCAACAGCATTTTTAAATTGGTACCTACTAATCAGTAGTGAAATAATGGAGTTCCAGGCATGATTTTCATATAACAATGAAAATTATTACATAAAAATTTAAATTCAACAGTAAATGCTATAAACGATAAATAATAAGATGGTGTTCACTTTTGACAATCTGAAACCAATATTTGAAAACCAAGAAGCAATCCAAATATCCAAGTTGTATTTTGGAAACATCTCAGCGAATACATTCTCATGAAAAAAAATTCTAAATCTCTTGTTTTCAAGTATAATTTCAATCAAACAGGCTCAAAAATTTGGGAATGGGTCTCATATTGCATGTTAAGATAAAAATAATAATAAAATACGCTAGGGCATACAAAACAAAAAAATTCAATCAATCCCCATGTTAGTTACAAATATAAATTATTAAGTCAAGACAGAGAACAATCAATCAGTAAAAGAGCCATTCAACATACAGAAGAATCAATTGCGTACGAAGCTTTCATATCATCCTCATTCATGAGATTCTTGCCAAGCCCAGGACTAGGTGCAGATTCTGAAGCTGACTCCTCCGGCAAACTCTGCTGTTGTGGCTGCTCCTCAACTTTGAAGTGGTCAACATTTGCATCATACACAAACAAGCAAACACCATTCAGTATTAATCCATATTTTTATAAATCTGTCATATTCCCTTGTACATGCTAAATTCAACATAGATTAACAAAGTAAAACCTCCTAATCATTGCCACCTTTAATTCAAGTTAACTTGAGCTTTATCTTATTAATATGAATGGTCAAAATTTTATAATAAACTTTAATGTCAAAGCCAGATTGGTTGTTAAAGGCTGCAGAAACCTAGGTGGATGCCAAAACGTAGAGGATGTACTCAGGATTCAAATGGGAGGGATGGGATGCTATGTTAACAGTCTCATCAGGTATGCAGCAAGCTTCCTGGATGCAGATAACATACTGCCCATGAAATTAAATCCACAAAGAAATTTTGTAGTATAGTTGTTTTTTTGCAAAAACAAAAAGAAGAGCAAAAATATAAGCAGCAGAAAGAAAGAGTACCGGAACCTTTCTGGCCACTCGTCATCAATGCCTGTTGACTAGATTGTTGGTGGATAGAATTTGGCTGCTGTTGTAAGCTGGCAGATGTAACAGCATTCAGACCAGGTGTCTGAACCCCAAGTCCCAGACCAGCTTGAGGAGAGATTGATGAGCTTTGAAAAGTAAACTGCACAAACCCAATATTTTCTTAATTTATTTATTTTAATAGGGAACAAAGAATAAAATAAAAAACGGAGGTCCACAAAGCAGCCAAAAACAGCCCTCTATAAGCTACCAATTGAATATACAAATCAAAATCAGCATATCTATATACCCAAACAGTATAACCATCAATAAAGGGCACAAACACAATTGTGTCGTACAAACGAGAATTAAAAAAAATGTATTTTTATATCACTGTTAAAGAATAGATAGAATTAAGGCAGAACAAATTCAAACATTAAAGTACAAAGACAGTCTAGCATAATATTAAATTACATAAAATTCATAACATGGGCATCATACAACTAACAGAGATGGGCATCAAAACCACTAATTATTAATTAACTTAGAGAACTTAAAGTATAACTGCCTCCAATGGTATGCCCAATTCGTTTGACAAGTAGCCATAGAGTAATAGGTTTAGTAATCAATCCTGTCACGTTAACTTTCTGGAGTAAGGATGCTGTATTAAGTTTAATTTGTGATTGTCCATGTGGTAAATGTGTGGATTTTTATTTTAAAAAAGAGTAACAAAGAAAATTCAATACAATCTTCAAAATGAAAAGAGGCTCACGAGTGTTATTAGATGTCCACTACGAAAACAAAAAATAAGGGAGGAGAACCAATTATATACAAAGATACATTTAAATTTGTCCATCCCTAATACCCAAAAGAAACAACCTAACTAAAGTGTAGAAAGAAGAAAGATGAACATCAAAAATCCTTTGAAACCAAAGCCCAAAGAGAAGCTAAAAGATGAATTCTCTCCCACAAGTCCCATACTATTGTTTCTTTCCAGCCAAATAACCCAAGCTAAAATAACACATCTCCACAAGACAATACCGTTCTCTCAAACCTGGAATCGTCCAAGGATTTTAGCTTCCTAGCAAACTCTAGCTCACAAATTCAATGCCACTTCAGAGTGTAGAACAGATAGAAAATTGAAACTCTCTACCACTGGATCCATGAAACAAACACGATAACTAAAAATGCCCCAAATAACTGTGAACAAAGCCTATATTTGTCTTGTCTTATGTATGCATATATTTCATTGACCTAAAAAAAACACCCACATAAAAATTACAGTTTCTAAACTTTCTTATATTGCTTAAAACAGCCTCTATTACATTTAATACTACTTAATTATAAAAAATAGTTTCATACCTAATCTCATATCATGAATTTAATTTACAAATATCTTAATAACATGAAACAGGACAATAGCAGACTAAAACCAAACAATGTGTATACACAACATGGGGACATTGGCATTGTTCGAGAAGAACATTGGCAACGCCAATGCACAGGTGATGGCAGGGGTAGATAATCTGATAAAGAAGTTAAATTTACCATTATACCATTATCTTTACCTATAAAATGAATCTATCTTTTATGTTCAAAAGACTGGTGTGCCCTAAACTTTGAGACAAATGCTTCTTTACAAAGAGTAAAAGGTTTTGAGAGTTTAGTTTGCTTTTATGGACAAAGATATTCACTAACATAACTTCATTGCTCTCACAGAATATTTGAAATAAAGGAGGATGAGTGGAGCAAATATGCATTGACACATACCAATCTACACTTAAAATTGAGGGCAATTTTTAAGAATTTGTTTTGGATGGATAAAGATATTTATCAATAACTTCATTACCCAAATAATCAAAAGGAGGGACATAGAGATTATGACCGATCTTGATATGGTCAAATGTGTATGAAAACAATATTATGCAATCACTGCAGAAGCATCCATCCCACCAAGGGTGATATGAAGTAATGGTTGCATGTCAAAGATGATGGTTTCAGTTTAGGTTCTATAATTTATAGTGCCATGCCCACTAACACAACAAGATCACTCTCTTGCAGGGAAAACAAATCCAGCTTCACAACAGCTTGCAATAGGAAATTACATGCATAACATGAATAGATGACTTATAGAGGTCTCATTCAAACTCCCAAATTAATGTCATAAACTTGCAGTTTGAAAGTTCGAATTTGGGAGTTTGAATGAGACCTCTATAAGTTGACTATGTCAAACAGAACAGGGTAAGGAATTGAAATCTCTAGCACAAAATAGCACCTGCTGCAATGGGGGATTCTGTTGTTGGGAAGAAACCTGCTTATGGTTTCCTGCAAGAGGTATGCCAAGAAGGTTGCTATGACCCTGTTGCTGCACTTGTTGGAGCCGTTGCAGAAACTTCTCCCTTTGATCAGGTGCAATTTCGGCTCTTCCACGAAACTGCCCCTGAAAATGCATAAATTTAAATCCAATTATAAAACAGCATTTTCAAGACCAATAGTTTTCAATTGATTTGTGCATTTTGCAAAGTCTTTTAGCTCCCATTTGGGGCCTTTAAGACAGATTGAACTTGCTTTTATGGTTCGCTTGTTTGAAATTGATAGAAGTTCTTTTGTTTATTAGCAAATAATAATAATAATAATAATAATAGCTTACGTATTACCTCTATTACTAAAAGAGCATAATACCACAGCAAACAATGCACTATTTACAGAAAAGACTTATGCCAGCGGCAAAAACAACATGCTCTAAACTTTACAGCCAAGACACAATAATAGGTTATTTTTCCAAAATTTAACAGGAAATGTAGGTAACATTCAAACGGGTAATGCATCAATCTTCCAAATGTGATTCTACAATCATTGTTCAATGAACTCTATTACAAATGATATTTTGTGTATATGTTAAGATCTTGAAACAATTTAATGAACAAAAGCAACATTAACATTCATCATGAAAATTTAAGTACACTCAGATTCACAACACCTGTCACCTACCAATTTCATATTCACATCATTCAATTCTGACACGTCATATGTTGTAATGTATTCGGCTAATCAATGCACCAAAGTAGATTGCTATGTACTTCCCTTATTTCAATGCAATCCACATAATTTCAGTAATTTCTTTTCCAAATTTTAAATTTTATTTCAAGGCATTGCAGATAAAACCCACAGCACTTGACACCACTAGAACTTAGCAGCCTGCTAACTCACTGTTCACTTACACGCACATCAACAAGTATCACTTCACTTGTTTCTACATGACCTTAGCTGCCTGCTAATCACCATTACACAATTACTTTGACAAGTATCACTTGTTTCAATTTCTACTGTTCCCACATTCTTATTTTCAGGTCAGCTAAAACCGACTGCTGTGAGCTCAGAATTACTGCAGAGTTACAAAGACCCTGGAAATTTTAAAGAGTGTGTTTACCTTTTAAAGCACAGATCCATGTACATGCACTAGCACACAGAAAAGGGCAGACAAAAGCATGCAACAAAACAGCAAAAGAGACAAACCGGTTCATTCTGGTTTTGAAAGGAATTTCCAGTTCTCCATTGCATGCCCATAGAAGGGGTAAAAACCCTGCCAGCCATTGCCACAGCCTCTCCAGTATTATTAGAATCAACAGATCCAATTCCATCATTAGCTTTGGCAGCCTGAGACAAGATCATTCGGTTACTAAGTGGAGAGACAAGAGACTGTACCATGCCACCATTCCCAAGTCTCTCATCAGCTCCCAAAATATTTTTCTTTGCCACATCTGAGACTGAAGGAACTGCACCAAGGTTGCCATTGGTAGGAACTGCTGTGGCAGAACTAAGAGGGATGCTGGATGAGGGTTGGCCGGAAAGGCCACCTCTACTGATGCCTCTCACATCAGCAAGAGATGGAGATGATCTACGAACAGGGAAGTTAGCAATATCATCTTCCTTGGTAGAGCTTGTCAGATTTACAGAGGGTGAAGAACTAATGAAACCAGTATCCAAGACACCTCTAGCAGAACTTGAACCTGAAAGGACAGCTGAAGTGTTTGATACATTGGACAAATTATGAGCTGGAATATTGACGGAAATAGGAGTTATTTGACCACCAGCTGGTGTTGATGCAGTAGAAACAACTCCACTGCTTTTTGCAGGAGGCGTTCTTGCAACTATATCTGAATTACTATCCTGGGAAGCTGTATCTTCACTTTGTTCTGGGACAGATGTAGGTTGCTGATGCATAGAAGTGACAGTAGCCTAGAAAGGCAAGAGATGCCATATTATACATTACAGCATCAAAAAAGGAAAAAGTTTTCACGAAATGAGTAAATAAATTATATTAAACATGCAGTATAATTTGACACAAAGTAAAATATCAGTTTAACTCCAAGATTACAAGGAAAGCCAAGGAAAATTCAACTTGTCAAGTAAAATCTCATCATAAGTCATTAAAAAAAACAGAAAGACAAACCAAAAAGAAAAAACATTTTGAAACTAATTCTGATCAATAAAAATGCCAAAGGTGCCTTAAAATGCAATAGAACAAATCAAAAGCAAAATAAGATTTAGATAATAATACACATAAACCTAACAACTGTTCACAAGCCAACTAATTGGCATTACAACGCCAGTTAGTTCCAATGATAATAGGATAATACAAAATCAAGATAAAGATCTCTTTAACTC
Source organism: Trichilia minutiflora (assembly GCA_035590515.1). Taxonomy (NCBI): domain Eukaryota; kingdom Viridiplantae; phylum Streptophyta; class Magnoliopsida; order Sapindales; family Meliaceae; genus Trichilia; species Trichilia minutiflora. The sequence goes on from JAVXUL010000009.1 coordinate 14,467,657, forward strand.
AAAGCACTTGAAAAGTTGGATATCCTGGCCTGGTTTAATCAAATTTCTAAGCTTAGAAAAAATAGTCCATATCCCGGGACAAAAAGGTCACCAGGCTTTTTTTATTAAATAAAAGAAAGGACTACACGTCTCCACACAGGCTACAGTCATTCAGGAATCAAGTCATGAAACAGGTAATAACAGGTATTCCCAATTTATTCAGGACTAATTTATAAAAAGGATTAGACAGATTTTAAAATCAAATAGAGATGGACTATGACCGGATCTTCTATCTTTTGGGTATCAGTGACGGAGGCCAAATACAAATACAATTCACTACAGTAATGCTGGTTCAAATAAAATTAAAAAAATTAAATGAAAATAAAAAACACAAACTACAGGCATTTGAGATGCTGATGCTACCAAGGAAGCCTTCAAGCTAAGAGCCGGTGCACCCTGCCAACAAATTAAATTTTATTTACCGCACATTTTCACATAAATTGAATTTTGGAACAATGACCTAATCTTCTCAGAATGATGACCTATGTTTTGTCTCTTCGGAACATGAACACTTTAGAAACCCAGAGCTCATAAAATCAAGTCATTAACTACTAGACACCATATTAGAAGTAAAAGTATTATAACTGGATGTTAAATGCATTTAAAAAACTTTAAACAAAAGCAACCACCAGAAATATGTTAGGGAATTGAACCTAGTAAATAAAATTGACCATTTCCATCTCAACTCTTATCATCCCACAGCAAACTTAATGACAAAACTACAAGGAACCATCAAACTGAAGGGGCCCGATACATTATATACAAGCCAAGATCAATCAGTTGGATTCATCAAGCAACAAGCACAAATCTACAAGAGAGAAAATTCTTGTTGGGGCTTGCACCAAAAGCAGTATAAAAAATAAAGCATAAAAGACGCGACACACGTTTTCATCAGAATATTAAAAAATAGGAAAAAAAATAAAAGCATGATAAATAACAGACAAATAGCAAGAACCTAGATAAAGCAAATACATCCTCAGTAGTTTGTTCAGCATTTTCTACAGAGAAATCGCCATTAATTCCGAATCGATTAGAAATTTATTCACTCAAAATCGATTTCTACAAGTAATTACTTCAACAGAACAAAAATTGACTCAATAGAATTGGTATTGATTAAAGCAAAATACTGCAACAGTGATGCAAAGCGTTTGGATTCTAAGTTTTTCATCAGGGGACATCCTAGATAAATTTATATTTTTATTCTTATTTGTATTTTGTTTTAATTTAAATTTAAGGACAAATTTATTTTAACTATACTTAAACTTAACCTTAATTTATTAGTATAAAAAGGGTTTTAATCTTAGGGTTTAAGAAAAAAAGACTAATTATTATTTTATAGAATTTTTTCCTAAATTTTAGGGCTTTCATAATTTTCTTAGTAGATTTTAAGGTTTTTGAGTTTCAATCTTGTATTGAACTCGTATAAGTACACTACAAGCTGCGTCAGTTTGGTATTAAAGTGGGTACGTGTAATTCTGAAACCATGACAGATGAAGTGTGGAGCAACCATTCTGATGTCGATGAACAAGGAATGCAGACGCTGGCTAGGTTAGATCGGATCTTTGAAAGGTACAAAGCAAGAAGTGCTATTATAAAGAAAAACTTTTAGAGTATCTGGAAAGACACAAACACCCATCAGGTGAGCTAAATAGGGAGCCGAGGGTTACAGGTGGTGGTGACCAGGAGTTTGCCTGTGATCGACCTCTCACTAGACAGAGTTCTATCCTTTGTAGGCTGCCAACCTATGAAGAAAACTCAGAGGACGAATATGGTGGAAGTATCTAATACATGGGTAACCAAGAAAATCCGAGGAATATGAGAGGCTATCGCCGTGGTGGTTACGATAGAGAATTCACTGGTAATCAAGGAGCCAAATAGGAGCACGAGAATTTTCGATTTGAGGTAATCCCTTTAATTTTTTATGATTATTTAGGTGAAGATGAATTTTTAGATTGGTTGTCAAAAGTCGAAAATTTCTTTGAGTATGTGGATATTCCTGAGGAGAGACGAGTGTAGTTGCATATAGGTTAAAAGGAAGAGCTGCTATTTGGTGACATAAAGTGCAAGAAAACCGAAGGAGAGAGGGTAGAGCACCTATATATAGTTGGTATGGGATGCAACAAAGGTTACAGGCTAAATTCTTGTCATCTGATTATGAGCAATATGAGTTTCTACAGTTTCAAAAATGTCATTGGGATAAAAAATTAGGAGCGTCTTTTGAACAAAACCCCAAATTTTACACTAGTAAACCTAACATCAAAATTGGACTAACCGAATCATCTATGAATAAGTTTGTCTATGAAATAACTTTTGAGTCTGAAGGGAATAAGTTTATTTGTGAACAAGGAGAGGAAGATATGGACGAAGCCATATGTGATCCGAATGATGAATATGAAAAAGATGAGATAGTTGATGATATTGATGAAGCCATAAGATCGCCTTTGATGGCAGTAGAGGAGGTGCTTATTGACGAAGAAGAATATGATCAGAAGTCGGTTAAATCATCGTTAGTCGAATCTCAAGAAGTTACTCCAAGGGGGTTGTTTTCAATACCTGACATACAATGTCACTAGGATTTAAAACCAAGAGGTGATTTTCTTTTAGCTCGAGTCAATTGGCTTAAACCCTTCGATGGATGGATTTTGGCTGATGACTTGATTGGTAGGGTTGAATACGCATTAAAGATTCCGTGGTGTGAGAGCTTTACTAGAATCAAATTGTGAATTCACTTTGATCAATACGGGACAATGAGTGATATTTGGGATGCCAAGAATGGAGTAAAACATGCTCTTGAACAAGTGCAACAAGTAGAGAATGAAGGTAAATTATTTTCGAATATGACTCAGAGGTTGATACTTTCTCGAGAAGAGATGAGAAAGGTTGTCTGAAGAGGCGTTGTCTTGCGTGTTATTGGAGCTTTTGTGTGTAGCATGAATTTTATTCGGGAATAGCTAAAGCGAGGATCAAACCTGGAGTGAAATGAAAAACTTAATTCAAAACCTGGGACAGTTTGTTTGAGTGGTTAGTCATACTATACGGGTTGAATAATGCTCTTAGTCAATCTCAGTGCATCACGGACAAGACCATTAGTGGAGAAACCTACAAAATAGATAGTGATGATGGTACGTTTTGGGTTTTGGATAGGTTGTCAACAAGATGCAAAAGTTTTAGATAGTTGATAGAGTTGAGCCACGGGGAAGGTAACAAATTTGTGTACATGCTTATTGGGGGAGACAATGGAGTTATGGACATTCTAATCGAAGGCATTCATGGTGGAGTTAAGGTTTACCATAAGTGGAAATTTAAGAGAAACAATAAACATTTAATTCTCATTATTGTTGATAGTTTCAAGGAGTTAAGGATTCTAGATATGATTCGCATGGCTCAGATGGAGATGAAATTGGCAAGGATTGAAGCTGATCTTATTGAATGAATGACTAAGGAATATGATTGGTATGTTGGTGAAATCCATAAAAGGTTGAGTTTTGAATTCACAACAACTTGAGGACAAGTTCTTTTCAAATAAGGGAGAATGACAAGGAATGTTTGGATTCTAAATTTTTCATCAGGGGACATCCTAGATAAATTTACATTTTTATCTTTATTTGTATTTTATTTTAATTCAAATTTAAGGACAAGTTTATTTTAACTATACTTAAGCTTAATCCTAATTTGCTAGTATAAAAGAGGCTCTAATCTTAGAGTTTAGGAAGAAAAAAGACTAATTATTATTTTATAGAATTTTTTCTTGAATAATAGAATTTTTTCTTAAATTTTAGGGTTTTCATAATTTTCTTAGTGGATTCCAAGATTTTTTAATTTCAATCTTGTATTGGACTCGTATAATTACGCTACAAGTTGCGTCAAACAGGCTGTCTCTAACAACTAGTAAGAATGTTGACTCAGTTCCCAAAATTTTAACGTATACATTTGGATAAAAGGAATAAAAATCTTCAACTTTTGAAACCAATAACTACTTTTCAACCTTTCACATGGTACAAGAACCAAAAAGTGTAGATGACATGGCAAAAAGAATTCACCTTTACTAGACCAGGAGGACCAATTGTACCCAAATCTTCAAGACATTCCACCTTGTCCAGGGGTAATAAGCTGTAAAGCTCATCAACATCACTAAATTCTTCAAAATCCTCCTACATAAAGAATATTTAAAAAAAAAAGTCTAATAAGTGACCCAAAAGTGAGCAAAAACAAAAAGTCTCTTAGTCAAATAAATGAAACAGCTAAAAAGTAAATAAATAGGTAGATCCTCCCAACAATATTCCACTTCGAGTAAGCAAAATAAATATAGCTAATTTTTGAGCAGACTAAACCTGATTACGTTCTACATAATCTTCCAACAATTCTTTGACATCATTGACCTGCTCAGGGCTCAATTCATCATTGTCCAGTAGCCTCAAGATGAACTCTAACTTCATAATGTGAGCCTTGTGCCGAGTAATAGAAGTCTCTAAATGTGTCTGGAGAACAAAACCCAGTAACAGTGCCGATTAATCAGTGAACGCTAAAGCGTTCATTTGAAATAATATAATTTTCCATTCCATCTAACCAATCTTGGTGGCCTTGTCTTTCCTTTCTTCACAGTAAGCCCTTCCAACTCTGCTTCAAAATTATTGATTTGGGATTCCAACTCTCCAACCTACTCAAGGACATCATGCATTATAAAGCTAACTATGAGAGAAAAAATTATATACTTACAAGATTAATTTTTTTTTAAAATGAAATAAATAAATGAATAAAAGAAACAAGACAAGGTTAAAAAGACAAGTAAAAATAAAATGGAAAAAAAAAAGAAAGACCAAATGAAAACATATAATGAACCCCATAAGTGCCTGACACAGTGAAATGTGATAAACAAGATTAACCTTCCATATTAATCTCAAAGGATTCTTGAAATCTATCAAGGAAAGAGTTAGATCTTTAATTTTAAGAAAAAATAAAGGGGTCAAAACTCTCATTCCCTAGGATATTAGCATTTTATTTATAATAAAAAAATAAAGTTTAACTAAATGACAATATTGTCTTTAAGTTTCAAAAGTAAAACAAATAAAATAAAATACTTAAATCTCAAAAATAATAAAAAATAAAATATCAGTCTTTGTCAGTGCCACCGGTTAAATCATTTGACCATCTTGATAACTTTTTCACCGTTTGCAAAATTGACAATTCATAAAGTAGAAGTTAAAAAAAGAAAAAAGAAAATAAAATAAAATAGTCACAAGCACATTAAGTTAAAGAAGAAAATGAAGTTATTTAAAACATATACTCAATCATATGCGTGCCGAATGATTTTCACTACCTACTGAAAAAGTCAGTTTCGGAAAATGCAACTTCACCAAGTTATAGCCATTCTTAACCACAAAAGCAAGACAGAAAAGTTAAAGCAGGGCCAGTTCCATACCAAATTGTTCAACCAATCCCTGGTCTCCGATCTAGCCTTCTCCTTTGGATCCTTCATAAATCAAAAAGGATTTACAAAACTAATGATTAACATCATAAGAAATTTGATCCCAGAAATTATTCTAAAATGAATATCAGAACTACAAAGCATACTCTAACAAAAATTATTATCAGTTTCACTGCAAGATGCATCGATGTAGAAGCTTTGAAAGATAACAAAATAGGATAACAAAAACAGAAAATAATGAAGTAATTCAATGTAAAGTCATCTACCAGACAAGAATACAGTTCGAAAAGTTCAACAATATAGGTTCAAGCTGAATAACACTGACCCATATGAAATCCTTTGAAATGGTGTACTTTCTGTAAGGCATTTTGCATAGTATACAAGACAGTTGTCCCTTCTTGTGCATAAAGCCTGTCCCTTTCTTTCATTAAAGTTCACTTTTCTTAATGAATTCATTTTGTTTATTTGCCAAAACAGATAGGGAGAGAGAGTAGAGGCAGGGACTAGAAGCCAGCTTCACCAAAGTAGTAAGAAACATTGAAGGATCTTATTTAATTTTAATTTAAAATTATCACTTCCCCATGCTCACTTTCCTAAAATTTAAGAGGGCACAAATGCAAATTCTCATAAGCCTTAGTGACACATACACCAGAAATTTATAAATTTGGGACCAATTGTCCCAAAACACCATGAATCTACCCATCGCTCTCAACTAGAATATCTAAAAGAAAGGTGAAAGAAAGAGAAACATAATCATAGCATGCAACACTTACAGTTTTAGGTTGTTGTCCCAATCCCTCTTTAGAAAATGCTTTTGTCTTGGTCTCCTTTTCACATATCTTAAACCTTTCCATCTCACGTTCAATAACCTTCCGAGCATCCACCAGATCCTGCTCATAAGAGGCACTGACCTATGTCAACATAAAATAAAAAAAGAAGATTAACTGCCACCTCAACTCCAAGAGATACAAATCCACAGCTTCATACCATAATATTTTGGATTCCTTTAATCGAATGAATAAAGACCATAAAATAACTCAGATGCAAAATCCATGCACCAATTATGTCAGAAGTTCAAAACCAGATGTGTAAAAGATACATGGAATTTAACTGATACAAGGATGAATCTAGTCAAGACAAAAAGTGATCAATGAAAGAAAGAAAACTGTTGATCATAATACTAAAATGTCATCCACATCATAAAGTATGTGTGGGTGCATATCCATTAAAAGCACAGTTTTTTTATTCCTATAGGAATATCCTTTTTAAGCAAAAGTCAAACTGCATGATTCACACCAAACAGACACTTGAATGTCACTAATCGAATTTGACAAAGATGCTCTTGCAGTTACACAAAATGGCAAAAATTTTCTTACAAAAAGAGAGAGAGAGACAGGGTTTTGTAACTAACTTTCCAGCTTTCTCACATGTTTAAGTTTCCATTTTGTTACCACTTCATTCTAACTGACTCCTAAAACTATTTTTAAAGTCTGAATATATCTCACAAAGCTTTAGAGTTACAGGAAGGTTGTACGCAATGAGATGATAAGTTAGAAACCAATAAATGTGAAACAAAGTAAACCGACAGAATTCACCAATGTAAAAAAAAATTATCAACTGGTGGAATCATCAAACCTACGTTTCATAGATTTTTATCGCTAAAATAAATTTCACTATAAATCTCATTTTTCTTAGTCCTCAGGTAAGTTTCGAGTTTTCCCATGACACTAATAAACACAAGATTTTATAATTTATATGCTAGTCAAACACAGGGTTACCAATCTCTGTAGGACATTCAAGTCAATCATATATTGAATTTTTAAGTTTGTTACCAACTATGTACTTTTGCAGACTGGCATATAGGTCAATACCAAGTGCATCACATATTATCACATGGAAGTGCCTTGCCCTGATTCCCCAACCAAAAGAGGGAGATTGCAACTAGAGTTCAACATTATTAAACTAAGTTGATGTAGGCTGGTTAGCAGGCTTTCTAATATTTTTTGTTTCTTTTATTTTTTTACCATCTTTAATTGTTATTTTCCAATAAACGAAATACTTTAAGTTTCTGTTAGTTTAGGAGTCTATTATGGAATTTGGTTTCTCTTTTGTTTAGAGTCTATTATGCAATTAACCCCAATTCCTAATTGCTTGTGATTTCAAGAATCAGGGTTGATTTAAGATTTTTATATCCCTAGTCGTTATTCAGAAAGTTTGTGTCATTAAGACGTGAAAATGCTAATTTATGTCTGAATAAAATTAAGTTAAAATTTTAATGCTGAATGGGAATACCTGAATAAGTTTATCCAATTGAAATTTTAAGAATACCTTTTTATATTACTTACCTCCTAATATATAGAGTTATTCGATTATTTATAAGGATATAACATGCAAAAACACTAGTTTTTAGAGATTTATATTCAGGTGTGATAAATTAAAAACAAACATATTATTCAAAATTGTTCAGATTTATATATTTAGATCTATTCAGATCTTGACTATCGAATTAAAAAAAAAAACACCTAATAAAAAAAACATTTTAATTAATTAAGCCTGAGCAGAATTCAAATCAGTCTAAATAATTCATATCAATAATTTGCAAACAATAGCATTTGACTTAATCTCAAATTATTCATAAGAACAAAAAGCAAATAAATAAAATGATTATGAAATTGAGACTGACCTTCTTGTCCTTGATCTCGCTGGACTGAATCCAGGTCTTGATTTGGTCTCTGTACCTCTGCAGCTTCTTGATCTCCTTCTTCAAGTCAGCTTCAAACTTTTCCTTTTGGTTTGCATTGTCTGTAACATAAACCTAAAACACAAAACCACAACCATACAAAAAAAACAAATTAAGCACCAAAAAAAAAAAACCATATATAGGAACTAATCAGCGACTTTAATCCTATAATTTCCAAAATGAAATGTTACTAAAGAAATAGTAAAGAAACAATAAACACTCAATTAGAATAAAAAAACCCAGCAAATATGAAAATTAATTCAGTAAGATTTAAAAAGAATTAATAACTCTGCTCTTATATTATAAGGAAGTTCAAGATGCTTACATTTATGTCTTTGTTTGTTTGTTTTTTTACTACTTCTTAATCACTCATTACACACGGATACAGAAGGTATACAGTATACCTAAACTCCAATCCAACACAAACTACTCAAATTTACTTATCAGGTTATACAAACAAATCAAATATACGACTATTCCTAGGTACATAACGGAAATCAAAATTAATTTACGAAACCTTTACATTGAAAATAAAGGAGAATTAACAAGTATAAAAGAAAACAAATATATAAACAACAAATTCGACTAAGTAACTAACTATGCGAGGCGTGAATTGCACTGACGAAATAATTCTCGTTATTCTTGATTTTCTACACATCAACAAACAATGTAATACATACACATTATCCATAAAAGCTGAAATTGAATATAAAAAGGCACTCAAATTGACTAAGAAGACAGCAAGAACAGGTGATTTAATTCCTGATACAGTCATAGCTTTTATATGTCGTGTATCGATACTCGTATAAGTGTCCATATTTGGGGTGTATGAATACCTTGTTCCAGATGCTATCGAATACATCGACGCCTTCTTGTACCTTCTTCAACACTCGATCGATCTCGCCTTGCAACTTACGACTGGCACCCATTTTGATAAATAAATTTGACAGCGTTGAAAATCCGATGCGCAGAAGGGAGTTTCACTCTTTCAGCGTTCAAAATCGAAGAAGTGTTTTAGGGCTTGAAAACATTGAAATAATAGTCTAGTTTTTTTTCCCTGATTGATCGGGAAGAGATGACGATGTGGGACTGAAGGATAAAAAAAGTTTGGACGAGTTAGTTGTGAGGTGGTGGGTCCCTATGCTGTATGGGCCTTATGACCCAATTTGACATTTTTAGGAATTTCGTGAAAAATATTTTTTTAATAATCCCCTCATCTTTCAACTACGGATAAGTGGCGGGATTCCCTAATAAAACTTAAGTCAGTTATATAAAATTTTTTGCCCGTTAATTTATATAATTTAATAATAAATATAATTATTAAATTATAAATATTAAATATTCTTTTTAATTTTAAATTTTAATTATTAAATTACCTTTAAATTGTATAAACTTAATAACTAAAAATTTTAAGATTTATACCTTAATTTTAAGACTTATTTTAAGTTATAAAAGTATCATTTTATCCCGATCGTATAAATAAAATAATTATAGGATTTATTTATGAGTAGTTTAATTAACAGGAGTGAAAATGAGATTGTATGATTATTAGCATAGTTTTGAGTTCGATTTCTAGGTGTGTTCGTAATTTAAGTGGAAATCGTGACGGTGGAATGCTGCGCTAACTTCCTCCGAAAATTAATCGAGGTGCACGTAAATTGGTCTGGATACCTTGATTACAAAAAAAAATTAAAAATAATTACAGGATATCTATAATTCAAATTAATTAATAAACTCTATATTATCTAATTAATTTATAATAAATAAATAAATAAATAAATAACAAAAATTATCTATAAACTTTTTCTTTCTCTATCAAATAACCCAAATAAATAAAAATTTCCGTAATATCTCCCCTACTAATCAATGTACGAACGTGGGGTGCATGCATTCAGTGGTTTCTCTTACATTAAAGCTTCATGCTGTTGCATTCACGCTTTTAAGATTAATGATCCGTTGGTCTGTTAGAGTTGTAATCTTTGTTCATATTTAGGGGGTGAGTTTTTATTATCTGAATTGATTTAAAATAAAATTTTAAATCAATTTAAAAATTATAATTTAAATTTTAAGTAATTTAATTTAATTCAATAATATATCATAAATTATAACTAATTTAAATTATATTATACTGTTTAAATCAATTTAAATTTTCTATTCAAATCTTAAGTTAAATTAAAATAATTTATTAATTTAGATTAAGATAAAAGTTAAAATTTTGAGTCCCATTTTGTTTTTTTCGACCTAATTTTAAAATATTAAATTTATTATTTTATTTATAATAATAACAAACTACTCGATATATTATTTTATCATATAATATCAATGTTATTATATAATAATGGCAAATATACCTAATATCTATTTAAGTGATTTAATTTGACAGTTTACGTATTAAAATTAATTCGATTTACAATTTAAATTAATAGTAACATTTTATAAAATATTAATTTAAAGATTGATTTAAATTTTTTCAAACCAATCAAATTAAATTAAATGATTTGATTTGATTTGATTTGGATTAGATCATTTTGAATTTGCTCACCCTTATTCATGTTCAATAATTTTTATTCTGCTTTTTAATGAAATGAGATTATAAATAGATAGGATTTGAGATCTCTAAACTTACCAACTCATTTTGTCCTAAAATAATTAAAAATTTAATGATTGGAGGTATATCACTTCTCATTATTTTAAAATATTTAATATATAATTTTAAATAATTAAAAGTATTGTGACTAATTTTTAATTAATTAAAATATTCATATCATTTGACATTAAATATTACCAAATTTATTGTTAATATTATACGGGTAATGTGAATAACTGTATTAAAAAAATCATACTACGTAAATTTTTAAAAAAGATTAGAAGGATTACGACGATCCCACTTAAAATTCGATCTTCCTAGATAGAATTTTCTAAAACATATAATATAATAAAATGACATGTCATTATAAAAATACCTAACAATAGAAACAATAAAATTATATAAATTGTGTGAACTTTAAACAATTTATATAAAAAATAATAATTTAGCTTAATTTTTGTATGCATAATAAAATAATATTTATACATACAAATATTAAATTTATGCATCATAAGACAAAATATGCATAATAATAAATTAATTAATTAATTTAATACTAATTTATCTGAATTTTGCATGTATAATAAATCAATTGTACATACAAATATTAGGTCTATAGTTAATTTATGCGTTATTAGACAAAATTATGCACAAAACAAGTATATATATATATAAAATAAATTTTATCTTACAAGAATTTTATTATATTTGTATAATTAATTAGGTTAAAATATCAAATTGTATTTCTTAATTTACCCACAAAATTTTTTAAAAATATATATATAATTTGATAGTTTTATTATAAAT
>JAVXUL010000009.1:14479354-14491062 GCA_035590515.1 Trichilia minutiflora
CACGAAAAATAAACTTGTCCACTTTTACCAAAACATCTTCAATTAGTCCTTTGGGAAAAGAAAGAGATAGATCTGCCATTTACAATGAGATGGTTGTGGGTTTTATTTCTCCTAACCCTAACTTTTTAAAGATAAAAAGCAACATTAGATTGATGCTAGCATCAAGATCACATAGAGCCATCTTAAAAGGTGAATCATCAATAATACAGGGGATAGTAAAACTACCCGGATCTTTGACCTTCTCAGGCATTTTTCTTTGCAAAATGGCACTACACTCCTCTAATAATTTAACCGTTTCATGGTCTTCTAATCTCCTCTTCTTAGACATAATCTCCTTCATAAACTTTGCATAATTAGGTATTTGTTCTAACACCTCTGCCAATGGTATATTGGTGTGAATTTTCTTGAAGATATCCAGAAATTTTTTGAATTGCTTATCTAATTTCTTTTGCTGGAGCCTTTGTGGAAAAGGAATTAGTGTAGGCCTAATCGGAGGATTTTGTGAAAACAAAGGTCTAGGTCTACTATTCACCTCTATTGATTTCTTCACTTCTTTTTCAGCATTTTTAGCTTTAAATCTTTCTTCAGATTTCTCTTTATCTTCAGCAGGCTGTGTAACTTCCTTGATTTCACCTCTACTTCCTTCCTACTTCGTAGGATGATAGCCTTATATTGATCTTTGGGATTTTTCTCTGTATCACTAGAAAACTTGCTGGCTGATTGATCTTTAATAGCCTTTGCAAGTTGATTGATCTGGACTTCCAAGAACTTCATAGCTGCTCCCATGTTGCTATAGTGAGTCTCAATGCTCTCAATTCTTAACTCGTTCTTATTAAACCTCCCTCTAGTTTCATTAATAAATGTTCCCATAAGATCTTCTAACGACGATTTCTTCTCGGCTTGATTCTGCATAAAACTAGAAGGTGGTTGCAACATGTTTCTGGTGTTACCATATGAAAAATTCTCGTGATTTCTTAATCCATGATGATAATGAGTGGGCAAATTATTGCTTCTGAAATTGAAGTTTCTATTGTTGATATATTGCACTTGCTCTTGATCATCTTCAACTCCGAAATACGATGTATTTGCCATAGCTACCGACTCCTTACTTGATGACGTGGTTCACTTGTCATGGCAGAAAGTTTGTTGGTGAGGGCTGAAACTTGTGCTGTCAAAGCCACAATTGGATCCACTTCATGTACACTAGCAATTCTCCTCTCATTCCTCTCATTTGGCCACTGATAATTATTGAAAGCCATCTCTTCAAGCAACAACTAAGCCTTTTATGCTGTCTTGGATAAAAGTGTACCTTCGACTGTTGCATCTATAATGGTTCTTATTTGCCCATTTAACCCATTGTAAAATAATTGAATTTGGAACCAGTCTTGATACCCATACTGTGGACATCGTCGTATCAAATCCTTGAATCTTTCTCAAGCTTCAAATAATGGCTCAAAGTCCAGTTGACGAAATTGAGCTATTTCTCCTCTAAGCTGTGAAGTCTTTGACGGAGGAAAGAATTTGGAGAGAAATTCTGAACCAGCTTTTCCCATGTGGCTATACTTCCATATTAAAGCGACTGAAGCCATCCTTTAGCCTTATCCTATAAAGAGAATGGGAACAACCTCAATCGAATAGCATCTTTTAAGATACCATTCATCTTCACTGTATCACAAATCTCCAAGAAAGTAGCAAGGTGAATATTTGGATCTTCATGTGGTAAGCCTTCGTATTGATTCTGCTGCACCATATTAATAAGAGCTGGTTTCAACTCGAAATTATTAGCCTGAACCACTTGCCTCTAAATATCAGAGTAATTTTCATTGACCACCGACCTAAAATAATCCCTGAGAGCTCTTTGCTGATTATTATCTTCTGTCATGTCTCTCTCTCTGCTTTGTTCTACTCTGTCTCTCTCCCTTTCTCTTCTTCTAGCACCCTGATTTCTTCGACAGGTTCGTTCAATTTTTGGATTTAAGGGTACTAGCTCCAAGCTTCGGGACCTTCCATAAACTAGAGAAAAAGAAACAAATACAAATTGAAAACTAAAAAAAAATTTAAAACAAAATAAATAATGCCCAAATTACAATCTATCACTCAATCACAATATCAACTTAAGTCAAACATACACGATCCTCGACAACGACGCCAAAAACTTGTTAGGTATTTTCTAGAAACACAAATATTAACCGCAAGTGCACGGTGTTAAGTTTGTAATGTAGAATAAAAATTGTTGAGTTATCGATCCCACGAGGAATGTGAGTGTTCTAAGTCAATTACCACGATATAAATGAATTGATTATATTCAAGCAACTCAAATATATCCTATATTAAATTCAATTAAAAACTAACAACTGAAATAATTGACTGAGTTAAACAAAAACTATAATAAAAACATGCTCAAGGTATGTAACTACACCTAAGTATTTATGATTGTACTCGTTTATTATCATTAAATACAAATTATCTATTAACTAGGGGTTCAAATTAATCTTATTTCATCTTTCGAATCTTAACAAAATCCTATATTCCACTACTCAAACTAATATTTCTATTGAACCTGAGTAAGTGAAATAAGCATTACGTGTAACCCTATTTGTGTTACCTGGTGAGTAATTATTTCTCAACAAATTAATAACTTGGTTGTGCCTCCGTAATCTAATACAAAAACTCACTCTTTCAAGTGTTATTTATGCATTTATTAAGTTAGTTTAATAGCCAGTCAAACTATACATTAACAGCAGGAGCACAAATAGATAAAATTAATTCTTCGATAAAAAACGATTTCAATACATAAAATACTACGGGTTCATCACACCCTCAAGCACAGGGTATTTTAGCCTATCATAATGGATAATTCAATACAACTCAAATTCCAAACCATGTTTAACAATTAAACAAACTAAGAACAATAAAGAAAAGGATAAACTCAAGATGGACACTTATTGTCTTCATAATCTCTTCCTTGATATTCAATTTTTTTATCCTTGAACAAGGTGTTTGAAATTCTTTACCAGTCCTCTATGGTTGCTGAAGTTCGTCTTCATCTTAATTCCTAAGAAAAGCCCTTTTTATAGAAGACTTGTAAGACATCAGACTTTTCTGCATCATCTCGCTGCAACGAGTAAAGAATTCCCGCTACAGCGAGCCTCTCTGAAAAATTCACTACAGCGAGTGAATGTTAACCGCTGCAGCGGCCTTCTCTGCAATCTCATTGCAGCTAGAGAAAAGTATTCCCACTGCAGCGAGGACTTCTTCCAGACTTTAACTTCACTTTCTTTGCTGTTCATGAACTAGCTTGAATTGACCCATTTCTTGACAAATTAAACCAGATGGACCCTACACACAACAAACACGAAAAATATAGAAATATTAACGAAAATAAACTCGAAACTAAGTAAAAATAATAGGAATAGATGGGTTATAAAATCACTTATCACATAATCAAACGGATGTCACCATTATATTTCATAATAGTATAAATCCAACTCCACATGTCAAAAATCATAGTGGCCTTATTGGCCTCAATCATTTATACTACATTTAAAACAATAGTTTGTCGATCTCACAACTTATGCGATAAAATATCTCCAGCTATTCACTACTAATACAGCAATCAACACATCATTTAGTCATTTTTTCAAACACTTGGTATATAATCATTATATCTTCTTATATTTTACACAATTGTATACAACTTACTATAAAGTTTCATAATTTATTCATCTCATCACGCATTGCACTTTTCTTGGCAACATTCCTAATCATCACATTTATAATAAATCAACACCTATAGTCACTTAGACATTTTATCGAACACTTAGTGTGGCAAGTGCTCTTAACCAATTTTTTTATAAATTTTAAGCCTAATACACCCATTATTACAACCATCCAATAACACAACTCTAGGAATAATGCGATGTTACCAATTACAACAACCATTTCAAGCTAAATTATCAAAATCAATCAACTCATAAACTAATTCATATCTTTCTCTTAAATTCATGAAAACATAGATTTTATAGTGAGAACTACTCACCAGGAGTTTATCCGGCCTTTACGAGATAAAATTCTCGATTTTTGATGTCAAATCGCAGATAAAATCAAAATTTCATCTAAACTACAGCGGAGCTTCGAGCATTATTTTGATAACTTTTCTGGTATTATGTGATCGACAACTGATTTCTCTTGTCAACACGAGTCCAAGGACTCAAGCGGTGCATAAATTCAACGTGTGTGTGCGAAGTTATGATCAAAATATACACTCTCTCTTTACTTTTGCTCTCCTTCCTCCTCTCCCCTCCCCTCTCTCCCTTGCCAAATGAATTTTCTACAAAATGAACCCCCTATAGCCTATTTATAGGTATCAAGAATAAAATTGTTATTTTGAGATAAATTGTCCTTCGAGGGCAAAATATTCATTTCTTATCTTGTTTCATATTTTGACCTCTGTTTCGCTATTTGTCTTCATAGCGGGTTTTGTTTCCCATCCCAAATTCATTATCGAAATGTCTAGCCCCTTCTTTGGAAGTCTTTCACATCATCAATTTTCGTTTTCGTTCGTTTTCGATCGTTTTTCATTCGATTTTCATAACTCTGTCATTCTTTATTCAAATTAAATGTCATTTGTATTGTTGGACTCTATACATTATAATTATCCTATCAATCTTAAAACATCTAAAAAAAAAATTGGGTATAGAGGTGTTGCTTTAAAAATCGAACCACGATTTTGCTTATTTAGTCGAAAAATATCATAACTCTCTCAATACTGATCCAATTCGAGCGTCGTTTGTGGTATGATTATCTAGATGTTACAAGCTTTCATACGGTACTCACCTGTGCAGATTTTGATACTGTTACCCCTAACTCATTTCTATTCACTTTACACCTCAATTAACACCCTAATCATACACTTATGCTTGTACCTTATAAATCAGTTACTATACACTCATATGAGATGAATAATACGACAAATAATACATGGGCACGTATTTTTGAAGAAAATACAAATACCCTTTATGGATAAAATGACAAAATGTCCTTAAACTAACACATAGGGTATTACAGATGATAAGAGTAATTATATTATTTTTTTAATAATTATATTGGTAGGAAGAATAATTGGAATCATATTTTAAAATTTTTTAAAAAACAATTTTTAGGTAATGAATTTTTTTAATTTAAGCTTAATTTTATATTTTTATGTAAATCTTGCATCTTTTGTAGATATAAATTTTGTGGTAAAAAGCAATTTATTATTAGAGTATCCTCATGCTATGATTTTTCTTTATTACAATGTTATAAGAAACAATATTTTTTTAATTCTTAGAAGTCCAACTTTTGATTTTTTTTATTTTCTTAGTAAATTTTAGAAATAAAATTTTTTTATTTTTTCCTTAAAAGGATTAGATAAATTTTAGATTGAATAAACTTTTACAAGATAAAAATAAAGATAAAAGTTAGATAAATTTTGTTTTGTTTTCCCTTATATATCTTTAAAGGGTTTTATTATTTAATTTTCTGAATTTTCATAATTTATTAAATAAAAATGTTTCATTTATTTAACAGATCTTTAAGGGTAAAAATAAAAATTTACAGTTTAAAATTACATCAGTTGAAACAAATTAATAATTGTGAAAATATTTGAATGACGACAAGCTCGGGAAATCATAATAGAAATTTAAGCAATCTGTTTGAAGCGTCACTTGAGAGATGTTGATGCAATGAAATTAGTGTTCGTTCTCCTTGAATCAAGACATAAACGCTAGTAATCCATGAATTCTTAAAGAAATGAAAGGAAAATTACATGGAGATATCTATATCATCTACCCATAGAACTACTAAATTTTTTCTGCTGCAACTTATTTCAATCCGATTGAATGGGGTTGTTCACCGGCCATCAGCATGGCCTGAACATGAGGGAAACCTGTTTCCATGCCTACTGTCCTCTTCCCCTGCTGTAACAACTGAGGAATTTACAGTTTGTTTCCTCAAGTTATCTTGTCTACAGAAACCCCCCCAGCTTAGTTCCAGCTGAAACCATTCAGATCGAATTGTTTGCAGCTTGTAGCAGCATCATTTTCAAGATCGTGGCTATTCAGATCAAGTTTTGTTGAAAAATATGGCAATCTATAGCCCTGTGAAAGCTTTTCCTTCTCCATTTTGGTTGACTCTGGTTTCTTGCTGGCTTGTTCCAGGAAATTCTCATCATCATTCCTTTTTTTGAATCTTCCCTCAGGAAAACTGTTACTCGCATTGCCCTTTTCTCCCTGGGGTCCGACGCCAATGGATAAATCACCAGGACTTCTTTCCTTGCCTACTGAGGAAAGAAATTTGCTCTCTTTCAGATCTTCACTCCACTTCAGTTCTGTTTGCTGTGGCATAGGCTCTTCGACAATCTCTTTTGGTTCTGGCATTGTAGTTCCATGGAAAGATCTTAATCCTATCCCACCATTGTGTATTTCTTGATCTTTCTGAGATCCTTCACAGGTTGTTAAGCAGCTGTCCATTGAACAATCAGTGGGCTGGTTTGGCTGTGTTTGCTGAGGGCAAAAACCCTGTAGTTCTTTCAGGCCTGAAAATGTCGAGTTTAGGCATTGAGTGGAAACCTTGGAAACAAGTTCAGAGAGTTGAACTTTAGCAGCCTCGAGTCCGGCTGTTCCCAGGTTCTGTCTTCCAAGAGTCTCCTGAGCTTTCTCCAGGACTGCCTGGAGATATTTCCCCTGAGCCTCAATGCGCAGCTGTAAATGTCGCTGTACCTGGTTAATTTAGACCGAAAACAGTCTTCAGAATGCAGCTAAAGCTGGATTCTTAAACATAGTTTCAAAAGTTTTGATAGTATATATGTACTGTACCTCAAGCTGCTCATGTAATCTTCTCTGCACTTCGATTTGCATCTGTATTGTTTCGTTTAAGTGCAAACTTCTGGATTTCAAAATTAGCCTTCTTAGCATAGCAGTACCAATAATAATATTTCTGTAAATCATTAATAAATGAACAATTGAATTCTCTTACTTTGGTTGAGGTCCAATTAAATTGTTCATATGAGTTCCATTTGTTTCAGGCATTCTTTCTCCAGCCACAGCAACTGGACCTACACCAGCTGAAGACTTAAAATATCATTCTTCTGATCCCATTATGTGCTTTCCATAAGATAAAATGCAGAGCAATTCTAATCTTTCTGAATTTGAAACTGTTGCAGATTAATTTCTGAGACATTGTTCTATTACCATTTTTGTTGTTTCCATTATTTGCTTGCCCATGGAGATTCTTGCTCAGCCTGTACTTCTGTTAGCCAAAAAGGTACAACAATAGTCAGTATATTTCCTTTACAAAATTAACAGGACTCGCCCCCATAAAACAGGCAAATAAAATTAAAAGACAAGAAAATGAACATGAATCTCTAGCAAGTTTCTGCCTATTTGGGTATCTTGGCTTTCAGAACCGTTTGTACGATTGAAAATTTACCTGAAGATGACTCTTAAGGTGGTACAAAGTAAGTCCTGGAATCCCCATAAGTTTCATCACTGTTTTCGGAGTAGCCTCTGTGACATTACAAATGGGATATCAGAATTAGATGAATTCATTTATATATTTTCGGTGATAATTGTTGAATCTTTGTAATATACTCACTGTCTGCTCCTCCAAGCTGATTGACAGCTTCAATGAACCGCTCATGAAGATCAGGTGTCCATTTTAATCTTGGCTTTGCATCAGTGGAGAGGACAAGACCGGAATCTCCAGGGCCATTCCCACCTTGCAGGAACAAATGCCTTTCAGCAGGTATAGGCATTCTTGAAGAAGGGTGGATACTCTTTCCTTGATGTTGGTGGTGATGATACATCTTCTGCCTTTCAATCACAAACTGATGTTATAAGATTACTTGTCCTCGAAGGCACTACAAGAAAAAACAAATAATTGTTGTCAAGATCGGCTATATCTTTACCTGACAGAGTTATTTGTTTTTCCTGATCCAATCTGCAGCCCCTGAAATGTGTAACTTGACTTTGTTATATATTCTTCTGGTACAAAATCATAAGCCTTGAGTATATAAACACAAATTTCTTTCTTGACTACTTCTTACTTATCTACTGTCTCACTAGGCCAATTTCTCACCAGACAAAGGCATGCTGAAGCCTGTATTTATAAAGCAAAACTAAATGGTGGTGGGGGCGGCTAGGAAGGCATAGAATCTTGAACAAAAATGATAGAACACTTGATCCAATCCAATCCAATCCAATATATTCACAGCAACTTGAAAAGAGATATTGTCATTCCTACTTTGATAACATTGGGACCTAAACCTCGAAACTCCACTTACCATTCTCAATCCGCCCAGTTGAAAGGCTGTGTACACTATAACTTTTCAGAAACACCTCGGACCTTGCATTAGGTACCCGAATTGATCCCACCAAAGTATTTTTTGTTGTGTGCATTCGTATTCGTCTTTCTGGCAAAGGCAAGAATCTTATTCCCAGCATTTTGTAGAGGAATTTTTCTGACTTGGGATTAGGGGAATCCACCATCTATCTTGTCTAGTGACCCTTCAAAGCTCTCATATATGCAAATCCCGGCGCCTTTCTTGCACTCACCTTCAAGGAAGATTCTTAAAACTCATATATCTTTGTCCGTCTATCTCCTTGGTATTGGAGTCCCTTTTCCGTTGTCAATGTACATAGTGAAAATTAATGATATCGTAAATAAGGTTTTATAGGTTTGTTATCTTATATTAAAGCTTGCAGATAGAGACGGGAAATGAAGATTTTAACTGGTTATATTTGGAGAATGTTAAAGGAAGATTCTATTGACTGAAAGCACCTGGTAGCTTTGGAATTAGATACACATACAAGAGAAAAATTAAAAAAAGAAATAATCAAATAAATAAAATGATGAGAGCAAGGAAAGAAAGATGCTTTTTCTTGGAGATTGTTTGGAGGCAAGGAGTGGCATATGGAATACATTCTGTTTTGTCTGCTTCAGTAAGTTTGGTACTTATTCATGTCATACAATATAAAAATATATGTAAGGAGAGTGGAATTGAAGAGGGACCCAAAACTTTTTCATTGTTCAATTGGCATAAGACAGCCGGCCCATCACCGGCGAATCCTAAGCATACTCCTGGGACCTAATAATATAAAAGGAGAAATATTTAAAGAAAAAAGAAAGAAAAGGATTGTACTTGCTTCTATACTTGGATTTTGATTTTGATCAATATTGAAAAACATTACGAAGTCCTGGGAAGACATGTATATGACTCTTGACTCCCTGCGAGCGCGCGTGTGTATATATATATATCCCCTTTTAATTTGTTGGCTTTGCAGATTCTATATTGCATCTGTATAGAAACTAGAGAGCATCTGATGATCAACTCTATCTCACCATTTCCCAATTATACTAATCATTTCATGCATATTATTCTACAGGATTTTGCATAAATACAATAAATGTATGTTCAATGGTTTTTATTTGTTTCAGAGGAACTGCATTCCCTAAGCTATACCTATACATGGCTACGTGTCAACTTCGAGTTCTTTATGCTTACCCTTTCAAGACAAAAAAAAAAAAATCATTATACTTATGCTGTTATGATTATGTAGAGTTGCGATACATGCACGATTTAGCTGTGGTGATGAGTTTATCGGGAATTGTACAATACCTATTTTAAATACGAAGAATAATATCTATAAGATGATCAACAGCTATCTTGCTAATGCAGAATAAATTCGTATATTAAGTTATGGAGATCAAATCAGTCAAAATACATTAAACCCACATATATACGATAGAGAAAACAAAATTTTATTGACAAATGAGGGCATATCTGATATACCGATACCCGGTCCATTACACTAAGTGCTTTGCATAAGTGTTGCCAAACTATGTTAAAATTTTAAGAACTCAGGGATTTCTGTAAAATGAAAGAAAAAGAAAAGAAATTCCTATTCCTTGAACAATATCTTCATTCTAGTCCCAACTCACCTTTTCAAAAGATCACTTGATTTTAATTCGTCAGGATATTTTATGTGTACAGCTTCCCAAGAGAATCAATCAAAGTCTTTGCAGGTTAGTAAAGCAGTAAAGCAAAAATTCTTGTATAGTTTGCTTGCGTGTGGATAGGAATATATATTATAGCAAAAGAGACACCATTTGAGTTGCTTTCAACATACAAATATTACAGTAATGTTTCCATACATGTGCATGCATGCACTCCCAACAATGGATGTCATATGATCCTTTGAGAATCTCTGATGGTTTAAAGATGTCGGCATCTTTCATATGATACGTATGCATGTTTCTGTATTCTTCTTAAAGCTAATTATTAAATTAATTATTTGTACTCTCTTTTATAATTTTCTATAATCATATGTTGACTGAAAGCATTTGTTCCTGCTGGAAATTATAAAAATGAGGTTTTTATGATAAAGTATTTATGTTCAACCATAAATAGAATAAACACAAGGTGTGTGCTAAAGACTTTCATTTGATGTCTCTCTGTGTAAAAACTTATAATACATGATCATCATTCCAAAAATGGTACATATAAAGTACTTATAACCTTTCTTTGATGTTGCCAAAATGCCCCGGTTTTGAATCTCTGTGAATGTGTATGCGCATGCACGTATATAATTTTATGTTTTGTGTAGCGCCATGGAATACTTTGCTTTAATTTTTTATGTTCTGTGTTATCTAATTGCTATTACCTTCCTCCTCTCACTACGGATCTTATTCTCCCCCTTTAGGATAGAGGGCAAGAATTTTTGTTCTTCCTTGTACTTACTTTTTTCTTTAATGGATTCCATCCTCATAAATAAATAAATATGTCTCTCTATATATATATCTCTTCAACTTTTGAGAACATAGCAAGAAACTAAGAAAAATGAAACACTTCCTTAAGAGAATCATATTAAAAGAATAGTTAATTATAAGCGAGAACACTTGTAAGATATTGACACAGAAGTCCTGCTTTGGTTATGATTTTAGGAAGGAAATTAAAGAACAATATTAAGTGAATTTTATTTTAAATTATGATATTTAATCTAAGAAGACGACGAGAGTAGAAAATATTATGAGGATTTTATTTTTAAGATTTAAGTATTTTATTTTTGAGATTAAAGAATAATATTATAATTTAGTTTAATCTTATTTTTTATTGTTAATAGAATGCTAACCCTAGGAGAATAGAGTTTTGACTTCTTAATAATATTTTCTTTCTAAATTAGAGATTTATTTGTTTTTTTATTTTTGTGGATTCCAAAAACTCATTGGTATTAATTCGTGAGATTAATCTTATCTATCACATTTTTACTGCATCTATTTGGTATCAGAGTAGGTTCATTCCTAATAACACCATATTTTCTGCTGAAAGGAGTAGGGAAAATAGCTATTCTAGTCACGTGGATGAGGGGATGCAGATGTCTTGAATAATAAATCATTATCTCGAGATATCTTAAAGGGATACAGAAAGCTTATCATATTTGGAGTGTGTCACTATTGATTACGGTAAAATAAACACACTGAAATAATTGTGGTAACCGCAAGTGCACAGTATTGAGTTTTATAGTAAATGAAAAGTAGAGTATTGAACCCACAAGGATTGAAAGATATTTTAGGGCTGATTACTGTAATTAAAATGGTTAAATTTTATCTATGCACAATTTTACTTGGACTAATTAAAAATAAAGACAACCTAATTACCAAACTAATAACTA
>JAVXUL010000009.1:14491162-14516908 GCA_035590515.1 Trichilia minutiflora
GTTGCCGTGCGGTTGGTGCATCCAGAACAACTTGCTGCAAAAGTCAATAAACATGGAAAATTGTGATACTGTTACCTATCAGGTTACCCCTGAGTGTCCGAGCGCCCGCATCCCCGAGTGTAGCTTTCAGCTCGCCCGAGAATAAAATCCCCTGATTTTCGGGAGGCCTTTACACAGTGGGTGGCAATTCTGAAGACGCCCGAATGTGGCACGTGGGATTCATGCATATCCCGAGTGCCCACGAATCTCTGCTCTGTTGGAAAGAGATATGTCGGTCCGATTTCCCGAGCCCAGAGGGCATGTCGTCGCTTACCCGGAATCCGTGTGCAAGTCAATCAATAGATAAGTCATCGGAAATCTTTTGGGTAGTAGACTCGGACAAAATGCCAGAGGTGCTTTGACCGTCTCCCTGATGATGTAATCAACTTCTCGGAGAGTCGTCGTATCGGAGGATCCACCTAAAAATGAGCTGCATGCACAATGGGCCTGGATAAGAATGTGGAGATGGACCTGAACCCATGGACTCATGGACTATGCTACACTAAGATTCCCCAATATAATTATTAATCTTATAATATAAATGCGATCCCAATATTATTCGGATCAAATAATTATTTTATACAGTAAATTACTATCCATATACCAAAATTAAGGCAGATGATAGAAATGAAATTAGTGTTCATTTTCCTTGAATCAAGACTGATTATAGTAATAATGAATTCTTAAAAGTGATAAAGGAAAATTACACGGGGATATCTATATCATCTACCCATAGAACTAATAAATTTTTTCTGCTACAACTTATGTCAATCAGATTGAATAATGGGGTTGCTCTCCGGCAACCATCGTGGCCTGAACCCAGGAGAAATCGGTTTCCATGCCGACTTTCCTCTCCCCTGCTGCAGCAACAACTGAGGAATGTAAACCTTGTTTTCTCAACATTTCTTGCTTGCGGAACCCCTCCTCAGCTCAGCCTCAGTTCCAGCTGAAACCATTCAGATTGAATTGTTTGCAGCTTGTAGCAGCATCATTTTCATGATCATGACTATTCAGGTCAAATTTTGTCGAAAAATATGGCAGACTATAACCCCGTGAAAGTGTTTCCTTCCCCATTTCGACTGACTCTGGTTTCTTGCTGGTTTGGTCCAGGAAATTCTCATCATCATTCCTTTTCTTGAATCTTCCCTGAGGAAAACTGTTACTCGCACTGCCCTTTTCTCCCTGGAGTCCGACACCAATGGATAAATCACCAGCGCTTCGTTCCTTACCTATTGAGGAAAGAAATTCGCTCTCTTTGAGACCTTCACTCCACTTGAGTTCTGTTTGCTGCAGCATAGGTTCTTCGATAATCTCTTTTGGCTCTAACGTTGTAGTTCCATGGAAAGATCTTAATCCGATCCCTCCATTGTGTATTTCTTGATCTTTTTGAGATCCTTCACAGGTTGTTAAGCAGCTGTCCATTGAACAATCAGTGGGCTGGTTTGCCTGCGGTTGCTGTGGACAGAAACCCTGGAGTTCTTTCAGGTCTGAAAATGTCGAATTTAAGCATTGAGTGGAAACCTTGGAAACAAGTTCAGAGAGTTGAACT
The DNA here is from genome assembly GCA_035590515.1 of Trichilia minutiflora. Classification (NCBI taxonomy): domain Eukaryota; kingdom Viridiplantae; phylum Streptophyta; class Magnoliopsida; order Sapindales; family Meliaceae; genus Trichilia; species Trichilia minutiflora. The sequence continues at coordinate 14,492,751 of JAVXUL010000009.1, forward strand.
TTAGCAGCCTCGAGTCCAGATGTTCCCAGGTTCTGTCTTCCAAGAGTCTCCTGAGCTTTCTCCAGGACTGCTTGGAGATATTTCCCCTGAGCCTCAATCCGCAACTGTAAATGTCGCTGTACCTGGTTAATTTAGCCCGAAAAAGGTCGTCAGGATGCAGCTAAAGCTGGATTCTTAAGTATAGTTTCAGAAGTTCAGAAAGTCTATACACTGTACCTCAAGCTGCTCATGTAATCTTCTCTGCACTTCGATTTGCATCTGTATTGTTTCGTTTAAATGTAAGCTTCTGACTTCCAAAATTCTCCTTGTTAGTATAGCATGAAAATAATAATATAACTATAAATCATTAATAGATGAACAAATGAATTCTCTTACTTGTTTGGTTGAGGTCCAATGCTTAAATTGTTCATATGAGTTCCATTGGTTTCATGCATTCTTTCTCCAGCCACAGCAACTGGACCTACACCAGCTGAAGACTTAAATATCATTTCTCTGATCCCATTATGTGATTTCCAAAAGAAAAAATGTATTTCAATTCTAATCTTTCTGAATTTGAAACTGTTGCAGATTAATTTCTGAGACATTGTCCTCTTACCAATTTTGTTGTTTCCATTATTTGCTTGTCCATGGAGATTCTTGCTGAGCCTGTACTTCTGTTAGCCAAAAAGGCACAACGATAATCAGTATGTTTCCATTACAAAATCAACAGGACTCACCCCATAGCCCCCAAACAGGCAAATAAAATAAAAGGCCAAGGAAGTGAACTTGAATCTCCAGCAAGTGTTCCTATATCTGGGTTTATTAGTATTCAAAACTCTGTATCCTAACCATTACAATTTGAACATGAATCTCTTTGTACCATTGAAAATTTACCTGAAGATGACTCTTAAGGTGGTACAAGGTAAGTCCTGGAATCCCGATAAGCTTCATAACTGTTTTTGGAGTAGCCTCTGTGACATTATAAATGAAATATTCGAATTAGCTGAATTCATTCACATATTTTCAGTAGTAATTGTTAAATCATTTATAATATACTCACTGTCTGCTCCTCCCAGCTGATTGACAGCTTCAATGAACCGCTCATGAAGATCAGGTGTCCATTTTAATCTTGGCTTTGCATCAGTGGAGAGGGCAAGGCCAGAGTCTCCATGGCCATTCCCACCGCTCAGGAACAAATGCCTTTCAGTAGGCATAGGCATTCTTGAAGAAGGGTGGATGCTCTTTCCTTGATGTTGGTGGTGATAGTACATCTTCCGTCTTTCAATCATGAACTCATGTTATAAGATTACTTGTCCAGGACGGCACTACATAAAAAAAACAAATAATTGTGGTCAAGATCGGCTATATCTTTACCTGACCGAGTTATTTGTTTCTCCTGATCCAAGCTGCAGCCTCCTGAAATGTGTAACTTGACTTTGTTATATATTCTTCTGGTAAGAGATCACAAGCCTTGAGTATATAAAAACAACTTTCTTTCTTCACTTCTTGTTACTTATCTCCTGTCTCACTAGGACAATTTCTCACAGGACAAAGGCATGCTGGAGCCTGGATTTATAAAGCAAAACTAGATGGTGGTGGAGGCGGCTAGGAAGGCATAGAATCTTGAACAAAAATGATAGAACACTCAATCCAATCCAATCCAATATATTCACAGTGAAACTTGAATAAGAGATGTTGTCCTTCCTACTTTGATAATGTTGGGACCCAATCCTCAAACTCCACTTTCCATTTTCAGACAGAACTCACCTCATTGAAAGGCTGTGTACACTACAACTTTTCAGAAACACCTCAGACCTTGCATTAGGTACCCGAATTGATCCCACCAAAGTATTTTTTGTTGTGTGCATTCTTATTCGTCTTTCTGGCAAAGGCAAGAATCTTATTCCCAGGATTGTTAAAGGATTTTTTTTTTCTGACTTCGGGTTAGGGGAATCCACGATCCATCTTGTCTAGAGACCCTTCAGAGCTCTCGTGCAAACCCCGGCGCCTTTGTTGCTCTCACCTTCAAGGAAGATACTTAAAACTCATGTATCTTTGTCCATCTATATCTCCTTGTTATTGGAGCCCCTTTTCAGTTGTCAATGTACATAGTGAAAATTAATGATGTTGTAAATAAGGTTTTATAGGTACGTTGCTTATATTAAAGCTTGCAGATATATAGAGACGCGATCTGAAGATTATTAACTTGTTATATTTGGAGAATGTTAAAGGAAGATTCTGTTGACTGAAGTACCTGGCAAGCTTTGGAATTAGATACACATACAAGGAAAAAACAATTAAAAAAAGAAATAATCAAATCAATAAAATGGTGAGGGAAAGGAAAAAAAGATGCTCTTTCTTGGAGATTATTTGGAGGCAAGGAATGGAATATGGAATACATTCTGGTTTGTCTGCTTCAGTAAGTTTGGTACTTATTCATATCATACAGTATAAAAATATAGGTAATAAGGAGGGGAATTGAAGAGGGACCCAAAACCTTTTCATTCTTCAATCGGCATAAGACAGCCGGCCCCTCACGGGCGAATCCTAAGCATGCTCCTGGGACCTAATAATATAAAAGAAGAAATATTTAAAGAGAAAAGAAAGAAGAAAAGAAAGAAAAGGATTGTACTCACTTCTATACTTGCATTTTGATTTTGATCAATGAAAGACATTACATAGTCCTGAGAAGACATGTATATGACTCTTGACTCCGATACTCACATTTTATTTGTATAGAAACTAGAGAGCATCTGATGATCAACTCTGTGTCACCATTTCCCAATTATACTGATCATTTCATGCATATTATTCTACAGGATACAATATATGTATGTTCAATTAATTGTTTTTATTTGTTTCAGGGGGAAATGATGCATTCCCTAAGCTATACCTGTACATGGCTATGTGTCAACTTCAAGTTCATTATGCTTACCTTTTCAAAAAAAAAGAAAAGAAAAAAGAAAACAGGTGCATTATGCTTATGCTGATGTGATTATCTAGAGTAGCTATACATGCAGGATTTGGCTGTGATGATGATTTCATCAGGAATTATACTATACCTATTTAAAATACAAAGAATAATATCTATAAGATGATTAACAGCTAGCTTGCTAATACAGAATAAATTCGTATATTAAGTTATATATGGAGATCAAACATGTCAAAATACATTAAACCCTATATATATAAGTAGAGAAAATAAAATTTTATTGACAAATGAGGATATATCTGCTATGCGGATACCACGGTCCATTAAACTCAGTGGTTTTAATAAGTGCATTTAAAAATTCCGTAAAAATTGTAAAAATTTTAAGAACTCAGAGATTTCTGTAAAATGAAAGAAAAAGGAAAGAAATTCCTATTCCTTGGACAATATCTTCATTCTAGTCCCAGCTCACCTTTTCAAAAGAACACTTGATTTTAATTCGTCAGGATATTATGTGTACAGTTTCCTGAGAGAATCTATCAAATATTTGGGTAGTAAAGCAGTAAAGCAAAAATTCCTGTATAGTTTGCTGGCATGTGGAATGATTGTGGATAGGAATATATATATGGTAAAAGAGGTACCATTTGAGTTGCTTTCAAGTTACAAATATTACGGTACTGTTTCTATGCATATGCATGCATGCACCCCCAACGATGGATGTCATATGATCCTTTGAGAATCTTTAATGGTTTAAAGATGTCGAAGATCGCCATCTTCCATATGATGTACATATATGCATGTTTATGCGTTCTACTTAAAGCTAATTATTTGTACTCTCTTTTATAATTTTCTATAGTACTATGTTGACTGGAAGCATTTGTTCTTGTTAGGGATAAAATTATAGAAATGGTTTTCTTATAATAAAGTATTTATGCTCAAACATAAATAGAATAAACAATGGTGTGTGCTAAAGACTTTCGTTTGATGTCTTTCTATATAAAAACTTATAATACACGATCATCATTCCAATAATGGTACATGTAAATTACTAATAATCTTTCTTTGATGTTGCCAGAATGTCGCCGTTTTGAATTTGTGTGTATTTGTATGCGCGCATGTATATATAATTTTATGTTTTGTTTAGTAAAAATGAATAGTTTGCTTCTTTTTTTTTTCATATGTTCTATGTTATCTAACTGCTATTACCTCTCTCCTCTCACTACGGATCTTATTCTCTTCCTTTAGGATAGAGGGCAAGAATTTTTGTTCTTCCTTGTACTTGCATGTTTCTTTAATGGATTCCATCCTAATAAATAAATAAATAAATATTTCTATGTAAATATATATATATAACTTTAACTCTTGCGAACATAGCAAGAAACTATGAAAAGTGAAACACTTCGTGCATAAGAGAATCATATTAAAAGACTAGTCAATCATAAGCGAGAACGCGTGTTAGACATCGATTGGTGTGGAATTTTTGACCACTTCTGATGCTATTGGTTGGTGCAACAAGTAAGAAATGACCACGGAATGTTATTCCTTCTGGAAAACAGTTTGGCAAAAGAGGGAGAAGGAATTGAAGCAAAAAAAGAAAGTCACAAAGGTTCCATGGAATTAGAATATAAGAATCTTAACTCAATATAAAGCTAACGAGTCATATTCTCAAGTCAAGAATTTGTTTATTCGTTTCTACCCAAAACCACAAAAAATGGGTTCCTTTCAGCTTTACCATTTTAGCTAATAGAGTTAAGATGCCCTTCAGCATTCAAGGTCAGAGCTGTGTGCTCATAACTTGGATCTACTTTTATCATAATTTGCTACGTGTAGGGATTGTTTAGGTAATTTCTTGAAACATATGTCTTAATTACTATTCGATATATTTATCTTCTCATTGTTCTTTTGATGCTGCATTATGTTCCATTATTCTAATTTACTGTTTAGTTTCTACTCTAGTGATATTGGTCAAAGCAAGACCTATAGAAGAATTAATAAGGATCAAAGTGTGTCCTGAAATATTTTTTTTTGGCCAATTTCAAAGACAAAATTATTATTAACTCTATTGTACATTCTAGGTTATTGATTGAGACCATCTCCACAAGTTGCCAAAGTGATGATATCTCACTTTTATCCTATGAAACCCCTATACTATTGGCACTAAATTTTGATGGTTGACACTTACTGAAAAGGAGATAATTAAAATATGGTATTAGCATGTATGCATCACTCAAATTGCTAATCATATTCTACAACACCAATGCATAGATATACTAATCACAAAATTCTGTTTTCTTTGAGCTAATAACTACTAATTTAATTTATACCTGAAAAAGCTTTAAATATTAAAAGATTCCCTCTACAAAGCATTCTTTAAGCTGCTATATCTTTTTCTTCTTATATTGGTTTCCATTCGGGATTTTATAGCGTATGTAGTTTTAGTTTTTATGTGCAACTCAATTTAATTTTCAAATTGTCATATTATACACATATATATTATAATCTTTTCAAGAGGTACGTAAGTTCTTCTTGTCATGGTTCAAACAAATAACAAATCAAATGCAAATGGAACTTATCCTTGAAGTCTATATCAAGTCACTTGTTGAATTAAGAATTCTCATATACGTTAGTATTAGTAAGTGCATCAAAGATACAGTTATTGACTTTATCAAGAGGCTACAATTATCGTGAGCAAATATATTAATGATAACAAATGCATTTTTGTTATATTAATGATACTTGCTCTCTTATGTTGCCTAAGTCTGTCGAGGAAGAGTTACGAGACGTGAAAAAAAAAAAAAAAAAGTAGATTTGAGTATGAAATATTAAATTTAAATTATTGAAAACCGTTTATGATAAATAAAAGAAAAAAAAATAAGGCTATTCCATTTCAACAAAACCATAACTACAATTAATTTTGGTAATTTCTCATAATTTTTTTTTTTAAATTTATAGATAATACAAAAGTTATAGTACAATTTGTTGTAATCAATACTTTGTTCTAATTCCTTGCTCTTTATTGAATAAGTGAAAATAAAAATACGCATACCTTGCTTGTTGCAAATTTTGCATAGTTAATTCATCTCATCGAAGCATAATTTTCAGAACAATTATATATTATGCATGAAGATGATATTATTCTTAAAGAATTTGCTTTCAATACCACACGTTGTATTTATTCTACGCAGTTTTTAAGCAATGGGAGTCACATATTCTAATTTCCACTTAATTAGATTTGGGATATTAAATAATTTCTTCAGGATAATGTTATAATATTATTGAGTTAGGTTATCCAATGTGATATAATATAATAGGGAAAGATTCTTAAAATTTGATCAAAATTAACATTTTAATCTTCTATATTTTAAAAATACACTGATATCCTCTTTTATGATGGTTACTAGCGGATTATTAGAAGAAATATTTTATTTTTAAGTTGCAATTATTATTTTAATTCTATCTAGTAGTTTTTATAAAAAAAAATTATCACTTTTTAATTTTTAATATTTTATATTAATAGAAGTTAAAAATTTATTATCATGATGAATTTTTGAGAAAAGAGAAAAATTACTAGAAATTATAAACTTTTAGTATCTTCAGAAAAAGAAGAAGAAAGAATTAAAAAAAATGTATTTTTTAGAATTTATTAGTCAGAAGTCAAAATAATAATTACGAGTTGAAATAAAAAAATAAAAAATTACTTTCAATAATTTGTTAGCAGCCAACAGATAGAGATGTATCAAAGTATTTTTAAAATTTATGAAATTAAAGTATTTATTTAACCAAAATTTAGGAATTTGCATGTTTTTTTTTATTATAATATTAGATAATATAACTTCGGTGGGAATGAAGCAATTAATCTCCTACTTCAATATACCTAATGATTCATTCAAACATTATTTGGTTTTAAAAGTTTTGAGGATATAAAGCTCCACTTGTATAATTGAAGTAGTTATATAAAATGACGAGTAAAATTTAAGGGTGTTTGTTTTCTAACAGCCTCATGTTAACAGAAGGGCTGTTACGAAAGGGTTTTAGCAGACAATAAAACACATAAACAGATAAAACAAAAACAGAACCAAAACCCATGGCAGGAGATTCGAATCCTGCAGGGCCGCTTTCAATGGAGAAGGTATCGCTTATAATCATAATTATGATTCTCTCAATTCCCTATATTTTAGATGATGAAGAACTTTGTTTTATTTATTTTAATTTGTCTTCTGAATTTTTTTTGGTGCTTTGGGATTTTTTTGCAGGAGGCAAGTGAGTGGACAGTGGCTCCTTTCATAAGGGATAGTTTTTCCATGGTAATTTTTTTCTTCATTCCTGTCCTTTTCAGGAGTTTTTCTATGAGTTATGTATGTACATGGCCGGCCGCTACAGTTATGTGCTCACAAGCAACGCTTGTGAGCACTTTCAGTTGCATAATACAGTTTTTAGTCTATGTATTATTTATATATCCGTATGTTTTAGCTTGTAATCCGGCGGTGGGGATTGAATTTACAAGGGTTTCGTATTTTAGGTTCAATTTTTATCATAGGATTCTCTTTATTAAAATATTAAAAGATTAGATTAAAAATTTTATCTTATATTTGATATTATTACGTGTAATTTTTATATACGTACTTGTAATTTAAGACAACTATCAGATAATTCATGTTTTATACATCAATTTTATATTCAATTAGATGTCTTAATAATAATTGAGGATAAGAGTTTTTTCTCTGTATAAAAAAAAAAATTTAACTTGTAACCTCAATTGCGTTGGTTATCTCAAACATTGTTAACATAAGGGATTTAAGTTATTTTTTGTAATAATTATAAAAAATAAAAATATATTTTTTTATCTTATTAAGTAGCTAAGTTTCAATATTTAATAATATTAATAATATATAATATAAATAACAAAAAAATGTAAAAAGTTAGTGAAATAAAAATCAATTTCTCATATGAAAAATTTGCATCCCTACCCAACTGAATTTTATTAGAAAATAATATGGTACACGAGATTAAAAGAAGAAATGAGACTAAAATTTAAATTAAAAAAAAAAAAATCTCTCAGAGAAACCGAGAACACTCATAAAAGGAAAGCCCGTCATAGCCAATTAGCTAGTACACAAGTAATACTAAGTTTGCTCAATAAGAAACTTTAAATATTAAGGAGTTGTATTCCTTGAATCACAAGTAACTATAACAAGAAGCAAATATTACTTTAATTCTCCAAATCAGAAACGGTTTTCACAATTCATTCAATTTCCCAAAACCCTCCATAAACCCATACCCACGTATCTCTTTCTGTGTCTTAACTCATAAACCATATAAAAAAAACACTTCTCTTCTCCACAACACTTAGGCAAACTTTAATTTGTTGTCAGCATAATGAAGAGGATCCTTGCAGAAGATGCAATGGTGGTGGGTGATCAGAAAAGGCCAAAGACAAAGATAGTTTGCACATTGGGACCGGCTTCTAGGTCTGTGGAGATGATAGAGAAGCTTTTGAGGGCTGGCATGAACGTTACTCGATTCAACTTCTCTCATGGATCCCACACTTACCATCAAGAAACCCTCGATAATCTTAGGACTGCCATGAACAACAATCGGATTCTCTGCGCTGTAATGTTGGATACTAAGGCATTTTCAAATCAAAAACTCCCATATTTTTTGGTTTTTATTTAATTCCCTATGAGTTTTTTTCTTCTTTTTTTTGTTTTCACTTAGATTTAGTCTCTTTTTGGGTTTTTGTTGTCTACTTTTATGTACTGTTTCTCTGTGATTATTGCATATACATTGTTTCAGATTCTGAAAACTGGTTTAGAATCATCTTCTGCAGTTATTTTTTGGCACAATTCTGGTATTACATGGGGCGTTTTTTTAAAAAAAATTGTTCTAGGGTGTGATTCTCGTTATTGTTTCACGTAGTTTGAGCAACAAACATTAATTTACAGTTTTCTCCTCAATAAGCACTCTAAAAAGAACAGCACATGGTTAAAGTTTGAGCCAAGTTGCAATTTTTTTCGTTGACTAATTAATTAAACAATAAAATTGTAAGAATCTGCATGATATGATTAATATTTTGTTGCCTGCTGAATGATAAATTATGAACCTCTAATGGTCTATCACTAGCTGGTTTGAAAGGCCAGTTTGAAAGCATATGATTCGTGGTATAAACTAAAATTGTGGTTCTGAACAATCAATGGCATTTTCTTTTGGGAGTGATAGAACCTTTTTGAGATTCCATAATGCCCTTTGTATTCTTAAGAATCATGCTTTTAAATTCTTTTTATTTAAAAAAAATAATTAAAAGAAAAGAAGTTTTTCCTATTTTTTAAATAGAATATAGTAGAAAATGCCGAGAATTATGGATAATAATGATAAAAACAGCATGCCTTCTTTCTGTCTCTGCAAAGTATAGTTGATCTTGTATTAGAATATACCTGACTTACTTGCCAGGTTCTAAATTTCTAGATGGTGATGAGGAACTTGGCTAACAATGTCTTCTGAACTTGTAAAATTTGCAGGGTCCCGAGATTCGAACTGGACCAAGAGATTACCTTATCCACTGACTATAGCTTAAAGGGAGATGAGAATATGATCTGTATGAGTTACAAAAAGTGGGCTGAAGATTTGAAGACAGGAAGTGTTATTTTGTGCTCTGATGGCACAATTACACTCAAAGTCTTGAATTGTGATAAGGATTTGGGTTTGGTCCACTGTCGTTGTGAGAACTCTGCTCTTTTGGGTGAGAGGAAGAATGTCAATCGTCCTGGGGTTATTGTCGATCTTCCAACCTTAACAGAGAAGGATAAAGAGGATATTCTATAGTGGGGTGTCCCAAACAAAATTGACATGATCGCACTGTCTTTTGTATGTAAAGGTTCAGACCTTGTGGAGGTTCGAAATCTGCTAGAGAAGCATGCAAAAAATACCCTTCTTGTGTCAAAGGTTAGTCAAAATTATTCCCTCTCTAGTTTTAGAAGAGGTTGAAATGAACTTGAGCAGCCAATATTCCTTCTTGTGCATAGATCAAATAAGCCAATTTAAACTTTGAAATTACTTTGATCAGTCAATGAAGCGTCAAAGTTTTTGTTGACTGAATACTAACATATTTATTGTGTCAAAACAAATTGAGAATCAAGAAGGTGTTGTTAACTTTAACGAAATTCTTGAATACTCGGATGCATTTATGGTGGCTCGAGGTGACCTGGGAATGGGAATCCCAATTGAAAAGATATTCCTTGCTCAGAAAGTAATGATACAGAAGGCCAATATGCAAGGAAAGCCTGTAGTAACTGCTACACATATGTTGGAGTCAATGATCAAATCTCCAATGCCTACTCGAGCTGAAGCAACTGATGTTGCCAACGCAGTTCTTGATGGCACTGATTGTGTGATGCTCAGTGGAGAAACTGCTGCTGGAGCTTACCCTGAAACTGCTGTTCAAACAATGGCCAGAATTTGCTTGGAAACAGAGAACTGTTCATCTGCCTATGAGTCCACTGGAAAGTTTAGCTTCTTCTGCTGTGAGAACAGCAAATTGCTTAAAAGCAGCTTTTATTTTAGTCCTAACCAGAGGTGGAATCACAGCAAAGCTGTTGTCGAAGTGCAGACCAAGTGTGCCAATTTGTCTTGATAGTTCCAGAAATAAAAACAGATTCAATCGTGTGGCCATGCAGTGATGAAGCTTCGTCTAGGCATAGCCTTATTTTCCGTGGTCTGGTTCCCGTTTTGAGCTCAGGTTCTCCAAGAGCATCTGATGCAGTATCAACAGAGGAACCCATTGAGTTTGCTCTTCAACGTGCCAAGGCTAAGGGACTTTGCAAGCCAGGAGACTCGGTTGTGGCATTGCACCGCTTGCACATTGCTTCGGTGATCAAGATCTTGGTGGTTAACTGATCGATGGAGAGAGTAATTTGTGTTGAGCATATTCAAAATTTTTTAGGCGATAATTTCTGTTGGTATCTTTTTTTGTTAATTAAGGTTAGAATAAGAACAATGATTTCATTAAATGCAGACGATAACTTATTTAGTAGTCAGTTGATGTTCACATATACAGCATCTGTACTATTAATTTTAACAGTAGACTTACCTTGTTCTGGTGCAACCACAAAGAGTTCTTATCTATGGTTTTTCAAGTTCATATCTCAGTTTGAAAACCAAGAATAACAAATTAAACAATGCTTCTTCGTGTTTTAATACAGAACAAGGAAGATAACATTAAGAGACTTTTCATAAGTATGGCTAATACAGAAAGCCAATGACTTTACAATAATTCCTTGAACAAGGCTAAATTTCTTACAGAAAACAAGCTTAAAATAGAAAAGTAACATTTAAGTTTGTCAGACAAAATAAAATTTTATGCATAGCATAACATAATATCAAACGGGACTAGTGTTATATTGGTATTTACATACATACATACATATAAATATATAATAATTTACTATGTGCAGTGTGTTCGAAGGCATATATATATATATATATATGATTTTAGGATTTTCATCACTAAAATCCTCCAAACACACTGCACATAGTAAATTATTATCAACTGTAACCAATAGCATTGCTTTAACAACTTCTTTATGTGGCGGTGGAGTTCCGTATCGGTTAGGATCATTCTCCAGCAAATGCTGTAGTAATAAATCCAAACCAGACCCTATAAGATACTCACCTAAAGAGCTAGCTGCATTGTGTTGAATAATCAATGCCTCTTCATTCATAGGATTAACCAAAATAAAACTACCACTTCCATCGTAATCCTCTGGTCGAGAAATTATCCTGGGATGAATGTCTTGAAGCATACGTCAGGACGAAGCAGAGTTCCTGCTGCTGCTTCTCCTCCTCTTAAGAAAGGACTCAAATTCCCTCTCCTGTTCAGCGTCGTTGCTGGTAACATGTTCGTGTGCTTCTATGCGTGCACGAGAAGTGGCTAAACCACCCATAAATCGAAGGAACAATAGTGCCTATAGAGAAAGTGCTCGATCTGACCCTACATCCATCTCATTGTTGCCGCTCGTTTCCTCCAAAAATCCACCATCACAAAATGGACATCTGATGTCATCAACTTCCATTCTCGGTTTAACCATTTGAGAGAACATGTAACACCAGTGTTTACACGCCATTGGATCCCCCATTTCTCTTTTCAAACAGGAATCAAGAACAGCTCTTTGTACAATTTAACTCAAGAAGAAAAGTATGGAACTTTATATACAAATCGACCCGGCAAGACAAACACAAAAACCAGTAAAAAAAAGCTAACACCTAAACAATGTCATAAACAAAGAATTTCAAGCAACACAAACTTTAAACGTATTATCATAGTATAAACATTTTGCAGAACAAAGAGCAAATGTAAATCCCAAATTTTCCTAGAATCATAAACGGATAAAGTAAGCATGTATAGTTTTGTGTACCTTATTGGCCAGAGAATATTGGGTTTTTGATGTTTTCTTTGTTGTTGTAGGAGACAATACAACTGATGAAGTTGAAGAAAGAAAAGAAGAACGAGGGGGAGAAATAATGGAGTTCCTCTCTATATTTGATTAGGATTTATTTGGTTGATTGATTTTTTTACCAGTCATTCGTACTTGAATGTTAACTAAATCTAATGAATTTCAAGTTATTGATATTTCAAATAAAGAGTTTTTCTTTTTGCTTTTCTTGTAAGATTATATGGTGATTGGTTGGTGGGAATTTGTTTTCTTGGAAGAGTACCCAACCCCTCTAATTTACTTTTGAATCGTTGCACATTAATCCGCTAGAAATATTGGGAAATAATAAATACCATCACAATATACATATACATATATATATATCACAATTTGATTGAAAATTATTAAAATTATGCTAATTGAATTAATTCATACCTCAATCTTAATTTCACTCAAATGATAATTAACCATAATTATAATAGGTCTTATACTTTTACAATAAAAAAGTTTTTAAAATACCATAAAAAAGTAAACCATTTATATGATAGGTGTATTATAATTTTTCTTGTATCATAAGTGAGAAATTTAAATTTATTAAAAAAGAAAATTGGTTTATAAATGACAAAAATGTCAAAAAAAAAAGCCCCAAAACTAATTTTTATAGGATTTTTGTGTATAATCTTTCTACCTTGGTAGTAAATTTAGAATGTTCAACTAAATTATTAAGAAAAAAAATAGTCAGTTCCATATTACAGCTAATTTATTTTATATTTTTATTAATTTACATAGACATAAGTGCTAGTTGATTAAAATTTTTAAAATTATTTATTCGGAATTCAACTTACATAAATCTCTTACAAGATGTGTATATTAAATTTATTTATATTATTTAAAAAAATTGCATAAATAAAAATTCTAAGTATGAATTAAGAATATTGATTAAATATATGAAAAATAAATTGGTTTTTATTAAAAAATAGAGCAATTTTATTATTTTTATCATTTCTTTATAAAAGAAAAAGGATTTTTTTAAAAAAAAATTGAGAAAGATATGAAAGTCGTTAGATCGATTAGACCAATTAGTTTTAAAAATAGCGAGTCTCAATTCAAGAGTAATTTATATTATTCCATATAAATAGTTTGTTAAAAAATAATTTTTAAATTTTGATAAAAATAAATACAATATATTAATGATTTATTTTATAGTATATAGTATTTTATAATATATTATAATTAAAATATAAATTTATTTATTTTATAATAAATTTGAGAGATTGTATATTTTTATTTATTTTATAGATTGAATTATTATATTAATAAATTAAAATTCTAATGGGTATTTTAAAAATCATTAGGGTTAACAAGAGTAATAAACAAATCGTTAGGGACTAACAAATAATTAAAAACAATGAGTTATTAGTGTGATTTGGGAGTACATTGAGGGTAAAAGTGAAAAAAAAAGGTACCATATAAACCCTAAGACAACTCTGTTCAAAGAAACTGTACTACTTGATCTTAATCTGAGCGGAGAACTCAAAAGCTCCTCTCGATATCTGTATACATGGTGGTGTGTGAGAGCCACCCGCCCTTTCTTAAGGGCTCGCCGGAGGCTCTCCACTGCGCATGGTTAGATTGGCAGATGGTTAAGTCTTTTGGTTTTCTGTAATGACGACTGCCCGCTGTCAGAGCCATTACAATTTAGGCTATGAAAATGATGGCTTTGCGGGCTCAACTCTGAAAGTCAAAATTTCTCGATATTATTGTGAATGTAATTGGATGGACACTCTTTATAAATTCTAACACGAATTTACTAATTTTATATTTATTTTCATGTGGGTTTCTTAAAAAAAAAATTTTAATCTCTTTTCTTTTTTACTTAAATGGAGGCAATTGAAATTCTTTTCTTTTTTCGTTGAAGGTTTTAGTTAATTTTGGAAATTGGTAAGGGTTTTCAATGAAAAAGGCATGCTTAGAATCTGTTTTGAGTTTAGGTTAAAATTTGGGAGGTTAATGGAATTTATTGTGTTATGAATTTAAGCTAACTTGTGTGCACATAATGCGGACTTTTGTCATTGTTATGCTTTATAAGTTTAGTACTGTTTTAGTATTTTGTGCAATGAGGGCTGAAATGATTTCAATTCTTGTAATGATACTACATACTAGTTTGATCTGCCAATGTTGGGATGCATTTGTTTTTTAAAGTGCAGGTAAAAGAATTAGTTTCATGCTCTTTAAAAACGTATCTCTTTATATATTTAGAGATGTTCAACCATGGATGACGGTAGAATGCTAAAGCTATATCCGAGTATTGCTGTTGGAGATGTTCTTCGCTCTGGGTTTCTGTTGCTTGTTTACAGAGATGGCTTTTGTATAAGTTTCTGATCTTGCTAGAATGGCATAAAGCATTATCTGGGAAAGATTTTGATGTATGTTTGCTTTTAAATAGTAAGCTCTAGTATTGGTTCTAGTGCTTTCTAGTTTATGTCACTGATTCCTTTCTAGTCTTAAGAATTGAGAGGTCTTCTCTTTATGTAACCAAGCTTTGTGATCTCTAATAGAAGTTCTAATGAATTAACTTCCCTTTTTGATACAACTTTTTCCTGGCTGGTAATCTGATTATGTTGATGCATACTTTCTATAAAATATTGGCTGCGTTCATGTTTCGAAAAGTACATTTCTCATTTCTTTATTACTAATCTGAGTATTCATGCATGGTTCAAATTTGTATTGTTTGCCTCTTACATTTCCATCAAGCTAATGAAAAATATGGTAATGGGTTTATCATTGAAACTGAGAAATCTAGAAATTTCAGCTGCCCAGATCAGTATCACACTATTGGATCGTGCACAAGTGCAACGCCGAGAGTGCCAATTTTTGACAAATGACTGATTGAAACACATTGTTTAGCTACCATTAAAGGAAACCCCAACTGGTAAATCAGGAAACAAATTATTTCGTCTTTCTGTCGAGGAGAATGCTAAGAGTGTTTTTCAATTCATTATGATTCAGAAGCTTTGATAAAAGTAAAAGCCAAAAGCTTTACACAATAAGATGCATAAATTTTTCGTCTGGATACGAAGAATAACCTGAAACAAATATTCTTCGTCATTTGAAATTACTACAAATCTTAAATAGGTCTGACAGAGACCATATCTATGTCAACCTTTTGTTGGCTCTAACATACAAGGAAATCCATCAGAAATATAAAACAAGTAAAACTGTAAAATATGCATTAGGGGAAATCTCTCAAGGAGAAGTAAAACGGTAAAATATGCATTAGGGGAAATCTCTAAAGGATCTTGTCCCCTGGTGACACCATTGTCACTAGATACCAAATTTACCAGTAGTGATCAGAAACTAATGTATATATGCAGTAACACTATTACTATGGTTAATATAGAGTAGATTTAGTCAGTTCTGGGGAAGTGAGTCTAAAACTGTCTCCCAGTGTAGGTTTTGCCAAAAGACCAGTTGGGAGGAGCAACATTGTTGGAGACGGCAGAGTGGCCATCACTGGTTGTGACCATGAATGAGAGAGATTGACCATTAAGGTAAGAATTACTCTGCCAGTTTTGGCCCCAGTTGCGAGACATACGTTCCCAACCAGTTCTTGATCCTTTGATTGAAACAGACACAACATCACCAGCACCACCAACATTTGTTATAAGCACAAGGTTGAAGTATGAGTGACCGTTTATAGTGAACCTGACCCCACCACTCTTCCTGCAGGCAACCCTGCAAGCAAAAGAAATCATTTATCATGATTCTCTTAATCAACAAAGGAATTGGTCTCCCATTCCATTATAAACAATTAGCCACTGTAAGCTAGCAATCTGAGTTAAATGCATCATAAGTTGCAATTGAACTGCATGTTGTTGAGGTTGTAAAGGAAATTCAAACTTAGAGGGCAGATTGCTATGTTGTTTTACCTTCTGTACTGAACAGGGATTATTCCTGCTTTGTAGTGAGCTATGTGCTGGAAAATAGGCTGAGAAAGATCAAAATGTCGCAAGGGAGGGTTACACCACCCTCCTGCATTATTCGAAAGGGCAGGATTTGGAGGACAGAAATTTGTTGCTGTGATTATGATAGATCCTGAAAGACACCACCTATTGTCATTTACACATTTGATCTCAAAGCAAGCTCCACAAGTCAGCCCATTGTTGAATAAAGCAGCGCTCAATGCCGCCGTGTTTGTGCCATAACCTTGGCTGTAAAGATTTCCATAGCCACAAGCTCCTCCTGCAACACCAAAAAATGTCTTTGCGTATTATGACAAGAGTATTGAAGTGTTTAATCATTTTTAGCAGGTAGATTCTAACCCATTGTGCCAGAAGCATCGCCTCCACCGTAGAACGTAGCATGAGCACTTGACCATCCACCAGCATAGCCATGAATTGTCTTCAACATTGATAGAGAGGCCAACAGAAAGATTCCAAGAAAATCCATTTCCTGCAGCAGTCAAGTGAATAAAAGCGAAGACTCAGAGAAAAAACAAATAGCGGCCAGCTTGGAGAAGAGAACCAATAAGAAAGAGAAGGTGAGGAAGATGTTGGGAAATGATATGGTATTTATAGATGTTTCTGAATGAAGGTAGAAGTGGTGGATGGGTATGACTGAGGATGTGATGTATGCTGAAGATAAATAAAATAAAAGTTCAGAGAATTCGGAAGAGCTATTCGAAATAGATAATTGATTGTCAGTAAAAGTTAGAAGTAAAGAAAAAATGCGAAACGATTGAGCCGACCAAATTTCTTTGAATCTAATCCTAAAGTGGATAAGAGAAAATGTTGCCATGATAATGCAAAGGAACCTAGAGAGTTTTTTATCTGCAATATTTGAGAAGGTTATATATGACATTTTGATAGAATGTTGGCAATATATTTCACAAACGTAAAAGGGGGAGTCAATTTCATTTATGCTGGAGAAATAAAGCAGGACAATCTCTGACTAAAGCATTTATTGTCCTGAGCTGCTAGAATTCCATTTCCATTTCTATTTTCAGGGTTTCAATGTTTTTTTGACTTTTTCTTTCCACATTCTTTGAGTTAGAAAGAGCTCACACATACTGATTCTTTGAAAGCAGTTTTTCATATCAGAAACATTTAGCTGGTCTGATACCAGCAGTAGAAAGCTAAAGAAAATGCAGTTCGTCAAGCTAGCAGCGGTCTTATGAAAGTGCAATTCATGTGGCAAACTGCCCATTCAGAAAGAAGAATGATAATTTACACCTCTTTAGTTTCTTGCTTTCTCATTATAGCTTTTCTCTATTCTTTTACTTTAATGACAGCCTTTTGCTGTTAAGTGTCAACAATCCTTTAATGTTTAATATTGCAGGCTTCCGATACAGAATATATTAACTGTAATCTTTACAGCTTAACAGAAACTATAGAATAAAAGCAGGGAAATTAAAGCTGAACTTATATTTAAACATTTTATATATTTCATAGCCATGAATATTCCAAAAGTCAGTCTAAAAAGGCAAATATTTCAGAAGATAAAACTGGATTGTCTCAACAAAAGTAAGCATCCAGAATAAAATTCAGAATGAAATCGCTACAATTTGATGCTGAATTGTTAAAGATAATAAACAGATTTGCATACAAATGTCAAGCCGACACGTGGGGAATCACTTTTTTGTCATATTTTCTTTATCTTTAATGCAGAACATGTAACTAGCCAAATGCTGAAAGTATCATAAGAACAAATGTAACATTGGTAAGAACAGCCAGAAAACACCAAAACAACCAACATATAAGCAAACAACCGTTTAGTAGATCACTCTTGCCTAAACTTTATATAATACAGATGGAAATGAACAATCAGGCATGTTACTGCCCATCTATTGGGCAGCCTGCTTTCTGTCTAAAAAGAACTAGAATTAAGTATGAAGTTATTTGGATAAGTTAACGTTATGGTATCTAATGAAAGTGGATTTTCTGCAGGAGAAGTTAAAATAGTTTTTTGCTAGGTTTTCTCATATATTACAGGATTAGGTGAATCTTAAAGAGTATTAAAAGAGGTTTTGCTTTCATTCGTATATAATTTAATTGTTTGACAGAGCCTACTACCAGATAACGGAGATTTGTATTGATTATAAGCAAAGAATAAACAAATCCCAAGTAAAATATCAAGACTTGAAGAACAATGATAATCAAGAGAAAGTCAAGCTACACACTTCAATCAGTGAACGGGTTATATACCAAACTGCACATGGGATCACATGGCCAACTTGTTCAAGCTATTAGAATACGATGAAAAGCAAAGGCTATGTGGCCTAATTCAGATACCTTTATGTAAACACATTTGTCCCACATTTTATCTGAAACACACGCTTCTCAATAGTTGCAAAATATAGTCATTCTCCAAGACATTATTGGCCACATGAAGCTAGAGAGAAGTTTGTATGCAGTACTAGCACTTGTCAAAATCATGGAAGTCTACTGGGATTTTTCTGTTGATTAGCAGTATTAGCCACTCAGAGTTGGAGCCAGCATGCATGCGTAGCCATTCTCACACTTTAAACTGGAGGGCATGTGGGTGCATAATGCAATTTCGGGCAAACCTGAAAATATTGTCCAGCAATGAAACGGATGTGCACTACAAACTTATTTGCTTTAGTTTAGGCTGAGGCATTGTATGTGTTCTTACCAAATTCACAATAGGAATGGGAATGCCTACAAAGCTAGCATTGCATCCCGCTTTTGACTCTGTATCTTAATTCATTTTAAGTTTTATATTACCTGTAACATAAATTTCTTAATCTTATACATCAAACCAAGGTCAATCGTCTAATACTATGGTGTGGTAGTTTTTGAATCACAATTGTAAAATAAAAATTTTAAGTGTCAAATATCAAACTAAAAATATATAACCAAACACTCTCACCATAATACCAAATGACCCCCAACTTATCTATTTATGTTTCAAGTTTTAACCTTAATCTAGAAGTTGAATAGCATTTGTATGGCCTTGAAGGCATATTCGTGCCTAGGCTTATTATCTACCGCTGAATTCATATCTTGCACCTGCGAGAATAGAAAACCTGCAAAACTTCCTCCATTGCCGCATTGAGAATACACAAAAATAGTTGACTTTACAAGTGACAGAAATGTTATGAAAGAACAAGCAATTTGACTTACAATGAACCTCACCACTTGCGTTCCAATGGAGGAAAAAAGTAGGTGCAAGAAGAGATCCTGAGTATCACAAGAATAAAATCTACAAAATGAAACTCCTCACACATCTAAATGTTCAAACCTATTTGCCACTGACCAATTGTATATGTAACTATCCGATAGACATTTGGCGTTGAACTGTTTGCCTGCTTGAAGAAGATCCAATTCTGTTGAACATCTTGGTATTAAATATGTCTTTGCTCGCTTTAAATGTGAAATGCCTTTTGAGACGACTCTTCAATGAAGAACCACTGTTATTCCATCGTGGTACTCTCAATCTGTTCTTAATGTGATCCAAGGCTTTGCTGTTGCTGTCATCTCCCTGGGATTCAGGTATCATAATCCCTCTGCTCCGTTGCACTGATCGTAGGGCCATGTGCAAGGGTTCTGAAAATGATGAAGATTCTTCCATAGGTCCTATGATCTTCTGGCACGAAGGGCAAGGAGGCTCGTGGGTCTGGTTCTTTGGAGTAAGTTGCTCCAAGCATTCAGCATGAAACACGTGGCTGCAAGGCAATACACCAGCAGTTGGCATATCACCACCTCTCATGATTCGATGTGAACTCCAAGGGGACTTCTGAGACAGCAGTTTACCACAAACTCCACATTTTTGACCTACTGCAGCACCAACAGGTGACCTCAAGCTCTCTACATCAATGTGCTCAGCTATGTCAAACCTTTCTCCATCAAATCCAAAATCATAACTGCTGGCACTGCTCCACCTAAACCCCTCTCTTCTAGAGCTAGCACCAGGGTCTGGCGATGTTTCCAATCTTTGGAGTTCAGTGAGTGTTCTGTGGAACTTCTGCACAGTACTGGAATTACTATCAAGCCAGTGAGATGGCGAGATATGATCCTCACTGGGTGTCAACCTACCAACACTGCTGGTATCAGCATCACCAAAGGTTTCACAATCTGACACGGGATTGTGAAACATTAGTGGGTAAACTGCTTTAGACATGTAAGCACGTCGGTTTGGGGTGCTCCGATTAGGTATAGAGAACGGCCGCTTGCTGGTAGATTCCCAGTGGCTAGACTCAGAAAGTGAAGAGGGGGAACCAAAACTGGGGGATGCTGCAGTCACTCTAGCAGCATATCGTCTCTGCAACAAAAAGGAAAAATGGGAAAATGTTTGTAATGCATATTTCTTTATCCACAGCATCGAATCCATAAAATTAAAACAGCATTCACCTCAGCGGAATGAGGGAACCATGAGGACTGGGACCTTGATCCTGCTAATAGGAGAACAAAAACGGTCAACAAAGAACACATTCACATCCAAACGGAGAAACATGACCAAAAGGTTTTTAAAATGTTAAAAGCAAGGAGAAGAATTAATACAACAATGACGCAGATTTGTAGCATAGAACTAGGGATGAGTCAAACAAGGCAACAATGCATGTTTTGCAAATTCAAACAGAGTAAAGCCGCATTTTCCATAAAAAACATATGCACAAACACAAGAGAGAGACAGATTTCTTATTCTTCATTCCAAGAGGCACATTAGAAACATCTTGCTCTTCCTAGTTACATCATCTAACATATCTTCTACTTGCTGCTCTCACAGAGTTATATTTGACCATCTATATTATCTATATGCCTGTGCTTGTTCATGTTATGGTGTCAAATTCAACACCATCCTCATGCATGCGTGCAATCTTTCATATCAGCCTTCGTATCCTAAACTCGATCTAAATCACTGGTTTCCCTTTTCTCTTCTCTTAGGCTTTGCAGAGATAATTGTTGATAACAGGAAGCAGGACAGACAACTAACTTTTAAATTGTAGGCATTAGTGCAGAAAACCTAAAGTAATAATTCTGATCTATATAACTTGTGATATGAATAATGAGGATGTGACTTATACAGGCAAAACTCAAACCAATCAGAAATTCAGTATTTTTTTTCTTGAAAACTAACAAGCATTAGTGCAGAAAACCTAAAGCAATAATTCTGATCTATATAACTTGTGATATGAATAATGAGCATGTGACTTATACAGGCAAAACTCAAACCAATCAGAAATTCAATATTTTTTTTTCTTGAAAACTAACAAACATACCCCTATGCAGGTTCAGAACCAACCATGTCAAGCAAGTGAAACCTTGAGGCTCACAGGCCATTGGCAATAATTCAGCCTTTATACCGTACAACCATTCCAAGGTTGTACTATATAACTCAAATGGCAAGTTTACCACAAGAAAACATAGCTGTGGCGGTAGTGACTCTTTAAGGCATACACTTCCTGGTATATATTTTCTTTTATGGGTTGTAATTTTTTTAAAAAAAAAAAGGATGCAATTCTGGCACCCCAGTATGTTCGAGAAACCAAACACAAAATGCTAGCAGTTAGATGGCTACAAAGATTTCAAAAAGTTAACAAAAAAAATACAAATTGCGTACAGCAACAAGATATAGACAAAGGAAACGGTCAGCACAGAAGAATGACTGCTTCAGACTTGTGGCTTTTTTTTTCTTCCATAAAAATTCATCAAGCATAACGTAGTAGCTTTCAACACAAACATCTCACTCTTATTTCACAACTACAATGCCATATCAGCCTCTAAACAGTTTGACTACCAGTTCCAGTACCAATTCAACGTAATTGCATAAAAGCAGTTGGAAAATGACAGAACTAACTGCCAAGCAGTGAAGAATAGAGTGCTCAATTTATAATATGCGATCACACAAGCAATACCAGTTTAGAGGAAAAATGTGCTCTCCACATTACATTCTCAGCTGCTACATTTTTTGTAAGGCACTTGTCCACCCTAAGAAAGTAACCTGAGTACACTGCTTGGAATTCCTTAAATTTGGTAGCAAGACTCCACTCCAAATTTATAATTCCAAGAATTCTCCACATTTTTAATCTTTTACCACATTAATAAAAAAGAACTAGCAACAGAGTCCACCTGCTAGACCTGCATCATGAACAAAAAGTACGGGTACAAGATACCAACTGATCCCCCCCAGTATATTACCAATGCTACCTCCCTAAGTCCCACAAAAGAAAATCTAAACAGCTTCTACCTGAACCAAAGTAACTGTCAAAGCCTTGGAAGACTATCCACCTTTACTGCATACCTAATTACAACTTGGCCACTAGAGAGTAAAATACATTCCATCAGATGCCTTTTCAGTCACTAGCAGCTTTCTCTTGCAAGCACAAAACTTGAAGAAAATTAAGTAAAAAAGGCCAATTTGAATATGTTTAGCTTCATGAAGCAAGTGAACTAAACGGTCAAAAACAACAGAAACAAAAAAGTCAATGGCAAGTAAGAACTGTCACTTTCAAATAATTCTTGTAAGATTCAGGTTAACACCCCAAGCACCATGAGTATAAAAATAGATAAAATTATGAGATTAGGGCATGCTAGTTATGCCAAAGAGATTAGGATGACGTCTATTGAAAGACCTACAAAGAAAAGAGTAAGGTGTAGGTATTAAAAATTAAATCTTCTCAGAAACTGAAAGATGAAATTATCAAAATAAATTACCTATATTTTCACAACGTATAATAATTATAATTATTGATTACTAGTATTTATAGTCCACTAGCCAAGGAAAAAAAGATATTCCCTAACAAGTTCACTTGATTTTTAAAGCCAATAACACAAATCACTTTGACTGTCTATTAAGTCATTCAAAAGGTTTAAATTACACAAAAATACATACCTGTTTAACCATATGTACATAAAGATGAAACACTTAAACCCATTACATCATTCAACGAGTAAGAAAAAAGCAACATATGAAGAATCAACTAGACATTACCTGCCATATTAGATGAAGCAAGCTTGCCTAAATTGAATTTTTGCACTGGTGAGGTCCATTGGGGCTCATGGACATTATCAGGTGGGCTACCAGAATAAGAAAGCACTCCATCAGAGACAGAATGATGATGATTGGTGTATCGTTCACTGTTCACCCTGCTTCTGCTTCCTCTACTATGGGAAGATAGTGATGAACCATGTAAGGGAGCTCCATGAGACCCAATTCGTAAGCCATCTGATTGCAATCTACAATCCCACATCCTGAATGGAGGAGGTGAAAAACTAGAGTTTGTCTGCCAATGTGGTTCACCGGGATCAATGGAGTTATCCCTACCACTTGCGGGTGATTTTGCTCCATGTGGCCCCGCGGCCACGCAACAAAATTGACCCGTGTTAGCTATTTTCTATTTAGCAACGGTAAAGATGTTGTATGTCTATTTAAACAATGTCATGAATGGATGAAGCTTCACATGTCCAAGTCAGGCATTAAGTAGAGTCTAATGGCATTGGTTGCACTAAATATTTTGGCCAAAGATATCAGCAACTAATCCATGAAGTAGTGAAGCCACCAATTTCAATGAGGAGATGATCTGAAACTGCAAGAATATTAGCTTCACATCTTGCATAAATACATATACAAGAAAGTTTTCTCTTCTCTGCTGGTTTTATCAATGTTTCAAATTAACCTGCAAACCACATTAAAAAGACACCTGTTAAGATAAAAAATGATAAACGACCGATTGTACCAATGAGAAGAAGGCTTGAAGCATAAGCAAACAATTCTAGAAAATGAAATATTTATACATTAGATCAATAATATATATATATATCTATATGTATGTATGTATAAATTACAGGGAAACAACTTTGATTCAA
>JAVXUL010000009.1:14517008-14542072 GCA_035590515.1 Trichilia minutiflora
GCTTTTGCACCCATCGTGCATAATGGTAGCTTATCCGCATATTTTTGGATATGTTTGGCATTACTGTTGGATAAAAATAGGTTTATATGAGTGTACGTTGGGACCCCGCTTGTGATTTTCAATTCCGGAAGGGGCTTGAGTGGAAAAGTCCATTTTTGACAAGTTAGGTCGACCGAATGGGTAGTTCGTTCGACCAAAATTCTGGATTTCGATTCGGTCGACCGAATAAGGGATTCGTTCGATCGAAGTGATGATTCATTCGACTGGTAATTTGTAAGCTCTCTAAGTACTATTCATACCAAGGGCTTTGGTCGACCGAAATGCTATTCGTTCGACCGAAGGGGTAGTTCGGTCGACCGAATCTTCGATTCGTTCGATCGAATCGATGCGAAATGACGATTTTGCCCTCTTCCAGAAGCTTTCTCCTTTAGAAAACTTAAGGACAAAATGGTAATTTCACCATTTTTCTATAAATAGGGGTCCTAGGGTCAAATTTTCAGCTTTGGCTTCCTCTTTTCCCTTTCTCCTTCCTTCCTCACGTTCTCTCCTCTGCTCTTCCAACTCACACCCGAGTTTTTGTTGAAATCTCGGTTTCTCTTCACCTACAAGCTACATTTCTCGTGTCTATTAAGCTGGAAATAACAATTTGGCGATAGAGACGCGGATTCGCAAAGGAGTGCCTAGGTTTTCTGAAGGAAAAATTGAGGGTTTTCGGTTTTAAGGCAAAATCAGAGAAAACCAACCGCACCACGAGGTTCGCAGCATCGTTTCTAATCTGTTTGCATGATCAATTTGTAGTTTTATACATTTTTGATTGTATGAGTTTTACTATTCATCTAAGTAGATTTTCATAGATTTCGCACACATATTTTAGCTTCAACGCGTAATGTGAGTTTTAGAGGAGTCGTAGAAGTCGTAGGAAGCTAGAAACGTAATTTCGAAAATTTTGGGTGAGGGTGAACAGTAATTCCGATTACTGTTCCGACGGGTATGCAGGGCCCGCTACTCAAAAAAGCATATATTAATCATAATAAGTTGATTTAACTATAATGTGGGTCCGTGGTGGTAATAATTTGATAATTCGAGTATTATCGAGGATTTTAGGTATTTTCGGGTATTGGTTTGACATTAGGAATCTGGGGTTAACACGCATTTCATGCATTCAAACTTATGTATGCAATTAGAAAATATATTGATAGAAATGTTATGTTTATGATTAGGCGACGGTTCGAGATCGAGGTGTTCACATGAGTCACCGAAGAACAAGGAAAACTAGGGAGTGTATACCCTCCCTAAGTTGTGAGTGAACATTCTTTTATTTCATTCATTGATTTCAATGCTTGTTTCCTTAGTAAGTGAAATGTTATACAAATATTTATAAATATTTTTGTGTAAATGTTCTTTAAATGCGAAATGTACCTATATATGATTTTACGACGGATTGATAATGTTTTGATACTCTGATATGTGTTGTATTTGATGTTATGGCCAGTGGGTCAGATTTATTGTTAATATGTGACATGGTGGCCATTGAGCCTTATTTTCTGTTATGATGATGATATGGCCTTTGGGCCAATATTTTATGATATATATACATATGCATTGGTGATAACGGCCTTGTATGCCGGTTTATTGTAGCTACAGGGTGGTAGCCTGGGGAGGTATTCACTGAGATGTGGACCCCCAGGTGAGTGTATAGTGATAGCCTAGAGTTGGCCTGGGAGAGAGGCCACCTAGGTGAGTGGAGGCTGCATAGGTGGACCGGTATGAGATTATGGTTGTGTTATGAGATTGTGATGGGATTTGTCCACCTATGAGTCTCGTCGAGTTGATCATGGATATCACCCCATGACGGCTCAAGGCAAACGTCAGTGGTGGGCACCTTTTTCTGATAAAGCTGCATATTTTATAATCATTGCATTCTAAACCTGTTTTTCCTAAATAGCAGGTTTTCCTGCATACAAAACCCACTGACGAACTCGAAACGCCCACGGCCAGGGTAGTTACCGTGGAAGGAGCTAGCCCAATGATTTTATGTTATAGTTTGAAAATTTTGATTTGAAAAGTGTGCATATTTACGTTATCTCGATTATCTATGTTTTATCTTGTTCACTCACTGAATATATTCCCGTATACTCACTCCCCTCACCTCTCAGTTTCAGGGAAGCATTAGGATAAGCTCAAGTGGTGGTGATTGCTCTTTAAAGGAAGGTTCAGGTATAATTTTCTCGACTCACTCAGGAAGACCATAGTCCACTGGCAGACCTTTTAGTTTTCTTTTTATTTATGAGGTTTGTATGACACTGAACAGATTTGTAATAGATATTTTAAACTCGTTTTTGGGATGGATTGAGTCCCATGGATTTTATTATGATGGATGTTTATTTTATTTGTGTGCACATATATATTTTTTGAAGTGTTTGTGGTCTTGTTTATATATATTTGGAGTTTGGGTGTTAGGTTGGTTGTTATTGAAAATGCTTTGACAATAAGTTTTATAAATGCCTTACAGGCCTATAAGGCTATAGATATTCTGTATGATTGAGTGCACTCTGAAGATCTGTAGCGTTTATCACATATAGACTCCACAGATCAGGGTGTGACAATCTTATTTTTTAAATTGTACGTAATATAGTACAATTACATATATACAACAATACTAATTATTTAAAATTGTCTTCTACAACACTATAAACATTTTCGTACTACGCACTTTATTATTGTGTACCATTGCATTATGGAATGTTTTCTTTCAAACATTGAGATAATTTTAGGTAAAACAGAAGCATTATATCATTCATATATTTATTTAATAATTTTTAATTAGGTATATATTTATTATAAAATTTATTAATAATAATTATAATAAAAAAATTACAGTGCCCCACCTAATTTTTTCCCTGAAAAATCTGTCAACATGCATGAGTCAAACTCATTTAATCTAAAGCAATGCAAGCAAAGGTAATACTTGAAAAAATTATCCTTTATGCTTTATTTTATATAGAATGAAGCATAATGCATACTCTAGATGCCAATGCTATGCCTTACCATTTGTCATTTTAATCTTTATCAAAATAAAAGAATGGACATCAAGAACCTTATATTGTCTGGTTGAATATATTCTTTTCAAGCTTTTGGAGTTCTTCCTTTCAAATACTTCTCCTTCATTGATATCATGAAAACTTTATAAAATATTTAATATTATTTAATTAAAATTTTAAATTTATAAATTTAAGTAAAATAAAATAAATGAAAAAAAAGAAGGAAAGCCATCATATTTATTACTCTGGGGATACTCAGTTTGCTCAACAAGAAAACTTTAAATAAGGAGTTTGTATTCCTTGTATCACAAGGAACCATAAAAAGAAGCAACTACTGCTTTGATTCTCCAATTCAGGAACGGTTTTCGCATTTCATTAAGTTCTTCATAACTCTCTATATAAATCCACACCCACACCCACGTATAAACCCTACAAAAAAAAGCCACCCTTCTCTTCCAGCAAATCACTAATTATTTTTTTTTCTGGGTTCTTAATTTGTTGTCTGCATAATGAAGAGGATTCTTGCAGAAGCTGCAATGGTAGTGGGTGATAAGAAGAGGCCAAAGACAAAGATAGTTTGTACATTGGGACCGGCTTCTAGGTCGGTGGAGATGATAGAGAAGCTATTGAGGGCTGGCATGAACGTTGCTCGATTCAACTTCTCTCATGGATCCCACGCTTACCATCAGGAAACTCTAGATAATCTTAGGACGGCCATGAGCAATACTGGGATTCTTTGCGCTGTCATGTTGGATACTAAGGCATGTTCAAATCAAAAAGTCAATCTTCTTTAGGTTTTATATTGATTTTTTAAGTTCCCTGTAAGTTTTTTTTTTTTTTTTTCACTTGGATTTAGTTTTTTTGGTGGGTTTTGTTGTCCATCTATAAACTTCTTTCTCTGTGATTTCTGCACATAAATTGTTTGTCTCTGGAGTTTTTTTCTTTTTTTGCGTAATTGTGTTATTGTCTAGGACTGACTTTTTTTGGGCGAATTGTTTTAGAGTGTGATTCTCATTACAGTTTTATTTAGTTTGAGAAAATAAAAGATTTTTGATTTTGAAATCAAATTAATTTACAGTTTTCTCCTCAATAAACATTGTAAAAAGAACAGCATATTATTAAAGTTTGAGCCAAGTTGCAATTTGTTCATTGATTAATTTATTAAAGAAGACACTTGTAAGAATCTGTCAGATATGATTTATAATTTGTTTGCCTGCTGAATGATAAATTACGAACCTATAATGTTCTATCCCAAGCTGCTTTATGAAAGGCCAATCTGAAAGCATATGATTCGAGGTATAAACTAAAAATTCTGGTTTTGAACAATCAATGATATTTTCCTTTGCTAGTGATATATAAAGAAAAGCATGTTGAAAGCCTTTCTGAGATTCCATAATGCCCTGTATGTTCATTAGAATTATGCTTTTAGCTTCTTTTTATTTAAAAATAAAAAATTAATTAAAAGAAAAAAGTTTGTTTTGTTTTGTAAATAGAATAGTAGGAAATACCAAATATGGATAGTGATGGTAAAAACAGCATTCCTTTCTTTCTGTCTCTGAAAGTATAGTTGATCTTGTATTAGAATAAACTTGGCTTATTTGCCAGGTTCTAAATTTCTAGATGGTGATGAGGAACTTGGCTAACAATGTTATCTGAACTTGTAAAATTTCCAGGGTCCTGAAATTCGAACAGGATTTTTGAAGGATGGAAAACCCATACAACTTGGGCAGGGTCAAGAGATTACCATATCCACTGACTATAGCTTAAAGGGAGATGAGAATATGATCTGTATGAGTTATAAAAGGCTGGCTGAAGATTTGAGGCCAGGAAGTGTTATTTTGTGCTCTGATGGCACCATTACATTCACAGTATTGAATTGTGATAAGGATTTGGGTTTGGTTCATTGTCGTTGTGAGAACTCTGCTCTTCTGGGTGAGAGGAAGAATGTCAATCTTCCTGGGGTTATTGTTGATCTCCCAACCTTAACAGAGAAGGATAAAGAGGATATTCTACAGTGGGGGGTCCCAAACAAGATTGACATGATCGCACTGTCTTTTGTTCGCCAAGGGTCAGACCTTGTGGAGGTTCGAAATCTGCTTGGGAAGCATGCGAAGAATATCCTTCTTATGTCAAAGGTTAGTCAAAATTATCCAAAATCTCTACTTTTAGTAAAAGAATGAAATGATCTAGACCTGTCAGCTCTCCATGCTGTGCGTAGACAAATGTACCAATTTAAACTTTTACTTTGTTCAAATCAATGAACTGTCAAGGCTTTTTTGGACAGAGTACTGACATATTTATTGTGTTTGAACAGGTAGAAAATCAAGAAGGTGTTATTAACTTTGACGAGATTCTTGCAAACTCGGATGCATTTATGGTGGCTCGAGGTGACCTGGGAATGGAAATCCCAATTGAAAAGATATTCCTTGCTCAGAAAGTAATGATACATAAGGCTAATATGCAAGGAAAGCCTGTAGTGACTGCTACTCAGATGTTGGAATCAATGATCAAATCTCCAAGGCCTACTCGAGCTGAAGCAACTGATGTTGCTAATGCTGTTCTTGATGGCACTGACTGTGTGATGCTCAGCGGAGAAACTGCTGCTGGAGCGTACCCTGAAATTGCTGTTCAAACAATGGCTAGAATTTGCTTGGAGGCAGAGCACTTTATAAATTACGGAGATCTTTTCAAGAGAACAATGGAAACTGCCCATATGCCTATGAGTCCACTAGAGAGTTTAGCTTCTTCAGCGGTGAGAACAGCAAATTGCATAAAAGCAGCTTTTATTTTAGTCCTAACCAGAGGTGGAACCACAGCAAAGCTAGTGTCGAAGTACAGGCCAAGTGTGCCAATTTTGTCCGTGATAGTTCCCGAGATAAAAACAGATTTAATCATGTGGTCATGCAGCGATGAAGCTCCAGCTAGGCATAGCCTTATTTTCCGTGGTCTGGTGCCTGTATTGAGCTCAGGTTCTGCAAGAGCTTCAGATGCTGAATCAACAGAGGAAACCATAGAATTTGCCCTCCAACATGCCAAGGCTAAAGGACTTTGCAGGGCAGGAGACTCGATTGTGGCATTGCACCGCATGGACAATGCTTCGGTCATAAAGATCTTGATGGTGCACTGATCTTATAGAGCGAGTTATTTGTGTTGAGCACATTCAATTTTTCAGGCTATAATTTCTGTCGCTGTCCTTTCTGGTTAACTAAGGTTAGAATAAGAATAATAATTTCATTAAGTGCAAAGAAGAATTTTTTAGTATAGTTGTTTGATATTTACATTTACGTCATCTGTACTACTAAGTTTAACAATGGACTTACCTTGTTTTGATGCAACCACAAAGAGTTCTTATCTATGCTTTTGAAAGTTCATATCTAAGTTTGAAAATCAGGAACAACAAATTAAACAATGCTCCTCCATGTTTTAATACAGAACAAGGGAGACAGTATTAAGAGATTTCATAAATATGGCTAATATAGAAGGTCGATAACTTCACAATGATTCCTTGAACAAGGCTAAACTTTTTACAGAAAACAAGCTTAATATAGAAAAATAACATTCAATTTTGTTACACAAAACAAAATTTTGTTCAAACCACAACATCAAAATGGAACAACAGTATTATGTCAGTGTTTACAAACACACACACACACACACACACACATATATATATATATATATATATATATATATTTGTGTGTGCCTTCAATTTTCATCACTATGCACAGCTGCAGGAGTTTCCGGCTCCGGCAACAGTGCTGCTGCCGCCAGTTCTGAAGAACTTCCACCTCTCTGAGATGCTGATAAAGAAAATAAACCATCAAAAGGCCATGGGACAGGAATCCAATAACTCCTCCCATTCCCCATTCTCTCTTCTCCAGTTCGCAACCTCAGACTATTCCGTGCATTCTCATTCCTTATGTTCTCTTCTCTATTTCCAGACGCGTTTCCTTCAACCTTGGAGTCATTAGAAGGTAACTGGAATCTGCAAACCGGGCAAGAACTATGAAGTTCTAGCCATGGAAGAATACAGTCATTATGGAACTTATGCTTACACGGCATCTCCTTTGCTTCACTTCCCATCTCAAAAACCTCCAAACATACAGCACATAGCAAATTCTTATCAACTGTAACCAATGGCATTGCTTTAACAACTTCTTTATGTGCTGGTGGAGTTCCATATCGGTTAGGATCATTCTCTAGCAAATGCTGAAGCAATAAATCCAAACCAGGTTCGACAAGATACTCGCCTAAAGAGCTAGCTGCGTTGTGTTGAATAATCAATGCCTCTTCATTCATAGGATTAACCAAAATAAAACTACCACTCCTATTGGAATCCTCTGGTCGAGAAGTTATACCAGAACGAATGTCTTGAAGCATACGTGAGAACGAGGCAGAGTTGCTTCTGTTGCTTCTCCTCCTCCTAAGAAAGAACTCAAATTCCCTCTCTTGTTCAGCGTCGTTGTTGGCAACGTGTTCACCAGCTGCTATACGTGCATGAGAAGGGGCTACACCACCCATCAAACGAAGCAAGATTGGTGCCCATAGAGAAAGTGCACGATCTGGACCTACATCCATCTCGTTGTTGCGGCTTATTTCCTCCAAAAACCCTCCATCACAAAATGGACATCTGATATGATCAACTTCCCTTCTCGGGTTCACCATTTGATAGCATAAGTAACACCAGTATCTACACGTCATTGCATCCCCCATGTCTCTTATATATGCAAAAATCTAATTAAATTCAAACCAAGAAACTTGTACAAATTGAGAAGCGAGACAGCACAAAAACCAGTAAAACAAAACTAACGCCGAAACAATGTCAAGATGGTGCATGCATACCTTCATTTAAACAAAGAATTTCAAGCAACACAAACTTTAAACATATTATCAAAGTATAAACAATTTGCAGAACAAAGAAAAACTGTAAAATCCCAAATTTTCTTATAATCAGGAACAGATAAAGTAAGCATGTATAGTTTGTTGTGTACCTTGTTGATCGGAGAATATTGGGTTTTTTATTTTTTTCTTTGTTGTTGTAGGAGAGACAATACAAGTGATGAAGTTACAAACGGTAGGAAGTATGAGGAGGAGAAATAATGGAGTTCCTCACTATATTTGATGAAGATTTATTTGGTTGATTGGCTTTTTTAACCAATCATTTGTACTTGAACGTTAACTAAATCTAGTGAATGTCAAGTTATTGATATTTCAAATATAGAGTTTTTATTTTTGCTTTTCTTGTAAGATTATATGATGATTGGTTGGTGGGAATTTGTTTTCTTGAAAGAATACTCAACACCTCTAATTTACTTTTGAATTATTGCACATTCATCCCCTAGCAATGTTAGATTCATAGTGACAAAATATGAGTAAACCAAAAAGCATAAATGCCATCACAAATACTAAACAAAGTTAATACTTGAAATAAACAGCTATGATTATTGGTGATTATATTTATTTTTATTATATATTTTTCACAATTTTATTGAAAATTATTAAAATCATATTAATTGAATTAATTCATACCTCTAATTTTAATTTTGCTCAAATGTTAATTAACCATAATTATGGTAGGTATTATACCTTTACAATAAAAAAAAAGTTTTAAAAAATATTCAAATAAATAAATTATTTATATCATAATTATGGTTAATTAAATATGAATGAAAATTTATGTAAATGAAAAATCTAAATATGAATGAAAAATATTAATAAAATATATAAAAAAATTAGCTTTTATTAAAAAAAATGAAGGAATTTTATGATTTCCTTAAGAAAAGAAAATGGTCATTAGTGTGATTAGATAGTAAAGAGAGGGTAAAAGTGGAAATAAGAATCCTATAAATTCTAAGACAACCCTAATCAGCAAAACTCAACTACTTGATCTTATCTGAACGGCGAACTCAAAAGCTCCTCTCGATTTCTGTAACTGTGGCGGGGCGCGAGAGTCACCCGCCTTTTCTTAAGGGTTCGCTGGAGGCTCTCCGCTGCCCACGGTCAGATTAAGAGATGGTTTAGTCTTTGGGTTTTCTGTAATGAAGACTGCCCGCGGTCAGAGCCATTACAATCCATTCCTTGGTTAGGCTATGATGGCCTAGCGGGCTAACCCCCTTCAAAAAGATTCAAAATTTCTTAATATTATTATGAATGTGAATGAATTTACTAATTTTGTATTTAATTTCATCTGGGTTTCTTTAAGTTCTTTTCAAGTCTTGTTTTCTTTTTTACTTTATTGCAAGTTCAAATGAAAATATTTTCTTTTTTCATTGGAGGGTTTTTAATGAAGATCTATTTTGGAAATTGATGAGGATTTTCAAAGAAAAATGCAAGCTTAATTTAAATTGGTTTAATGTGGATGATTTTTGTATGTTATGAATGTAAGCTAACTTGTATGCACAATATGTTATGAGTTTTGTTATTGTTATGCTTTATATGCTCATTAATATATTTTAGTATTTTTTGCAGTGAGTGCTGAAATGATTTCAATTCTTTTAATGATAGTAGTTTGATCTGCCAATGGACTCTGTTTTGGGATGCATTTTGTTTTTTAATGTGCAGCTAAAAGAATTAGTTTCGTGCACTTATAAAATGTACGTCCTTTTATACTTAGAGATGTTCAAAGATGGATGATTATAGATTGCTAAAGCTATATATGCATCTGATTAGTATTGCAGTTGGAGATGTTCTTCGCACTGGGTTTAAAGAGATGGATTTTGTTAAAGTCGCTGATCTTGTTAGGAATGACATAAAACATTATATGGGAAAAGATTTTGAAGGAGAAATACCAATTGAAGCTGATTGGATTGGTCATGTTGGTGTATGTTTGCTACATAAATAGTAAGCTCTAGCATTGTAGTTTCTGTAGTCCATTCCGTCCTAGCTTTAAGAATTTAAAGATCTTCTCTTTATGTAACCAAGCTTTGTGATATCTAATAGAAGGTCTAATGAATTAAACTTCCCTTTTTGAGATTACTTTTTCCTTCCAGGTAATGTAGCTAAACTTGGAGGCTACTTCCAAGTTTCCAAGGATCAACAATTCGATGTCTACATTAATGATTGTATTCTTGTTCATGGGTCAAATTTGTATTGCTTTTTTTTTTGGTATTGCTTGCCTCCTATAATATCATGTTTCCGCCAAACAAAGGAAAAATTTGGTAATCGATCTATCACTAAATCTGGAAAATCTAAAATTTTCAGCCGCCCAGATCAAAAGGTTGGATTTTTCCGAAGTGCAATACCGAGTGCCAATTTTTGTCACAAATGAATTATTGTAACACTTTTGTTTAGCTGCCATTAAAGGAAACCCCAACTTGTAAACCAGGAGACGTCATTTCATTTTATCATCTCTGTCAAGGAGAATGCTGAAAGAACTTCTCAATTTTTATTATTCTTGTTCAGTACAAACGGTATGATAAAAGCAGAGGCCAGTAGCTTCATACAACAAGGTGCATAAACTTCACTTCATCCCGAAACTATGAAACGATGAATAACCTGAAACAAATATTCTTCTTCCTTCTGAATGACCCAACCCCTAAATCTGAAATAGGTCTGACAGAGATCACTTCTATGCCAACTTTTTGTTCGCTCTAGCGTACGTAATCCATCAGAAACATAAAACAAGTAAAACGGACAGCATTGCGTTCTGGGAAATCTCTAAACGATCTTTTCCCCTTGGTGTTGGTGACAACATTGTCATTACATAACAAATTTACAAGCAGTGATAAGAAATTAATGTATGTATGCAATAACTCTAATACTATGGTTAGTAAAAAGGAAATTCTAGTTAGTTTTGAGGTAAGGGAAATGGGTTTAAAACTGTTTTCCAGTGTAGGTTTTGCCAAAAGACCAGTTGGGAGGAGCAATATTGTCAGAGACAACAGAGCGACCATCACTGGTTATCACCATGAATGAGAGAGCTTGACCATTAAGGTAAGAATTGCTCTGCCAGTTTTGGCCCCAGTTGCGAGACATCCGTTGCCAACCAGTTCTTGAGCCTTTGATTGAGACAGATACAACATCACCAGCACCACCAACATTTGTTATAAGCACAAGGTTAAAGTATGAGTGACCATTTATAGTGAACCTGATCCCACCAATCTTCCTGCATGCAACCCTGCAAGCAGAAGAAATCATTTATCACGGTAATCAACACAGGAAGTGGATCATAAGTTGCAACTTGCAATGACTGCATGTCGTTGAGGTTATAGAGGAAATTCAAACTTGGTAGATTGGCACGTCGTTTTACCTTCTGTACTGAACAGGGACTATTCCTGCTTTGTATTGAGCTATGTGCTGGAAAATAGGCTGAGAAAGATCAAAATGTCGCAAGGGAGGGTTACACCACCCTCCTGCATTATTTGGAAGTGCATGGTTTGGAGGACAGAAATTTGTTGCTGTGATTATGATAGATCCTGAAAGACACCACCTATTGTCATTTACACATTTAATCTCAAAGCAAGCTCCACAAGTCATCCCATTGTTGAATAAGGCAGTGCTCAATGCTGCAGTGTTTGTGCCATAACCTTGGCTGTAAAGATTTCCATATCCACAAGCTCCCCCTGCAACACATCAAAAATGTTTTCAAGTATTATGACAGAGTTTTGAATTGTCTAATTAATTTTAGCAGGTAGGTTCTGACCCATTGTGCCCGAAGCATCGCCACCACCATAGAACGTAGCATGAGCACTTGACCATCCACCAGCATAGCCATGAATTGTCTTCAACATTGACAGAGAAACCAACAGGAAGATTCCAAGAAAATCCATTTCCTGCAGAAGTCAAGTGAATAAAAGCCAAGGTTCGAGAAAAAAAGTAGCTTCCAACTTGGAGAAGAGAACCAATGAGAAAGAGAAGGCGAGGAAGATGTTGGGAAATGATGTGGTATTTATAGATGTTTCTGAAGGAAGGTAGAAGTGGTGGATGGGTATGACTGAGGATGTGATGTATGCCATAAGTTAAGAGGAAAAGATGAATAAAATAAAACTTCAGAGAATTTGGAAGAACTATCCGAAACAGATAATTGGTTGACAGTAAAAGTTGAAGGGAAAGAAAGCACGCAAAACGATTGAGCCGACCAAACCTTTTTAAATCTCTAATCCTAAAATGGATAAGAGAAAATGTTGCCATGATAATGCAAAGGAACCTAGAAAGTTTTTTATCCGCACTATTGGAGAAGGTTATATATGACATTTTCATTTAATGTTGGAAATACAATTCACAAACTTCAAGGGGAAGTCAGTTTCATTTACGTTGGAGAAATATAGCAGGACAGCACTCTGAAGAAAGCACTTATTGTCCTGTGCTGCTAGAATTACAATAATGAGAGCTTTTCCATTTCCATTTTCAGGATTTCAATGTTTTTTGACTCTTTTCTTTTTCCAAATTCCTTAAGTTAGCCTATTTTTCTACCATTTTGGAACATATTCTATATACTTGCTGACAAACCACGCACATGGAATGACCAAGAGCTCAATAATGATTCCTTGAAAGCAGTTTCTCATATCAGAAACATTTAGCTGGTACAATACCGGAGTAGAAAGCAGAAGAAAATGCAGGTCATCAAGCTAACAGTGGTCTAATCAAAGTGCAATGCATGTGGCAAATTGCCCATTTAGAAAGAAGAATTATAATCTAAACCTCTTTAATTTCTTGCTTTCTCATTTTAGCTTTCTGTATTCTTTTAATTTAATCAAAGCCTTCTGCTGTTAAATGTCAACTGTCTTTTACTGTTTAAAGTTGCAGGCTTCTGATACAGAATATATTACGTGTAATCTTTACAGCTTAACAGAAAATATAAGAATAAAAGCAGGAACAATAAAGTTGAACTTATATTTAAACATTATATATATTTCATATACATGAATGTACCAACAGTCGGTCCAAAAAGGCAATAATTCAGAAGATGAAACTGGATTCTCTTAACAAAGGTCTGCCTCTCACATAGAACAAAATTCAGAACGAAATTGCTACAATTTGATGCTGAATTGTTAAAGATCATAATCAGATTTGCTATTGAATGTCAAGCCGAAACTTGGGAAATCATTTTTGTCATCTTTTCTTCATCTTGTAATGCAGATGATGTAACCAGCCAAATGCTGAAAGCATCATAAGAATAAATGTAATATCGCCAAGGACGGCCAGAAAACACCAAAACAACCAACACATGAGCAAACAACCGTTTAGTAGATCACTGTTGCCTAAACTTTATATAATATAAATGGAAATGAACAATCAGGCATGCAAAACAAATTTTATCTATGATGTTTAACCTAATACATGTTACTGCCCATCTATTGGGCAGCCTGCTTTTTGTCTAAAAAGAACTGGAATTAAGTATGAAAATTCTTATTTATAAGTTAAAGTTATGGCATCTAATGACAGTTTATTTTCGACACAAGAAGTTAAAATAGTCTTATGCTAGGTATTCTCATTTATTACAGGATTAGGTGAAGGAGACAAAACATACTGTAAAAGTTCTATCCTTGTCATAAAGTTTTAAAACGTTTCTTAAGAGTATTGAAAGAGGTTTTGCTTTCATTCATATATTATTTTAATTGTTTGACAGAACCAACCACCAGATCATGGAGATTTCTGTTGATTATAAGCAAAGAATAAACAAATCCCAAGTAGAATAGAAAGTTTTAAAGAACAGTGATAATGAAGAAAAAGCCAAGCTATACATTTCAATTAGTGAAAGGATTATGTGCCATATGTGCCAAAGTGCACATGGGATCACATGGCCGACTTGTTGAAACTGTTAGAATAAGATGAAAAGCAATGGCTATTGGCCTAATTCTGATAACTTTACGTAAATATATTTGTCCCACATTTTATCTGAAACAAATGCTTATTATTATTTGCATAATACATTCAATCTTCAAAGACAAATTATTGGCCACACGAGGCTAGAGAGAAGTTTGCGTATAGTAGTAGCACTTGTTAAAATCATGGAAAGTCTGCGCGGATTTTTCCGTTGAGAAGCAGTAATAGCCACTCGGAGAAAGCATGCATGCATAGCTATTTCAACACTTAAACCGGAGGGCAAACCTGAAAATATTGTCCTGCAATGAAATGGATGTCCACTACACACTTATATGCTTTAGTTTAGGCTGAGGCATTGTATTGTGTTCTTACCAAATTCACTATAAGAATGGGAATGCCCTACAAAAACTAGCATTGAATCCCACATTTAACTCATTTTAATTTATTTTAGTTGTGTTATACTATAACACAAATTTCTTAATCGCAGCATCCAACAAAGGGTCCGACCAAAACCATCAGATATTGTAGTATGGTAATTTTCAAATCGCAATGTTCAATCAGTATTGCAGTAATTTTGAAGTACAATTACTATGAGATGAAAACTTTAAAAAGTTAAATATCAGCGTAAAAATGTGTTAGCCGTATTGAAAGATATTGTAACCAAAACACTCACCACAATACCAAATGGCACCTAACTTGTAACATCTCTATCTGTTTCAAATTTCACCTTAATATCGAAGTTGAATAGCATTTGTATGGCCTTGAAGGCATACTAGTGCCTAGGCTTATTGCCCAATTCATATCTAGCACCTGTGAGGATAAGAAAACCCACAAAACTTCCACCATTGCTGCATTGAGAATACACAAAAATAGTACAAGTGACAGAAATCTTATGTTATGAACGAACAAGCAATTTGACATACAATGAACCTCACTACCTGTGTTCCGATGGAGGAAAAATGTAGTAGTAAGAAGAGATCCTGAGTATCACGAGAATAAAATCTACAAAATGGAAGCTCCTCACACATCTAAATGTTCAAATCTATTTGCAACTGAACAATTGTATATATAACTATCGGATAGACATCTGGTGTTGAACAGTTGGCCTGCTTGAAGAAGATCCAATCTGGTTGAACGTCTTGGTACCAAATATGTCTTTGCTCGCTTTAAATGTGAAATGCCTTTTGAGACGATTCTTTAAGGAAGAACGGCCGTCATTCCATTGCGGTGCTCTCAATCTGTTCTTAATATGATCCGAGGTTTTGCTGTTACTGTGATCTCCCTGTGGCTCAGGTATCGTAATCCCTCTGGTCCGCTGCACTGATCTTAGGGTAATGTGCAAGGGTTCCGAAAATGATATAGATTCTTCCATGGGTCCTATGATCTTCTGGCACAAGGGGCAAGGAGGCTCATGGATCTGGGTCTTCGGAGTAAGTTGCTCCAAGCAGTCGGCATGAAACACATGGCGGCAAGGTAATATGCCAGCAGTTGGCATATCACCACCTCTCATGATTCGATGTGAACTCCAGGGGGACTTCTGAGACAGCAGTTTACTACAAACTTCACACTTTTGACCCTTTTGACCTACCGCAGCACCAATAGGTGACCTCAAGTTCTCTACATCAGTGTGCTCAGCTATGTCAAATCCAAAATCATAACTGCTGGCACTGCTCCACCTAAATCCCTCTCTTCTAGAGCTAGCACCAGGGTCTGGAGATGTTTCCAATCTTTGGAGTTCGGTGAGTGTTCTGTGGAACTTCCTCACAGTACTGGTATTACTATCAAGCCAGTGAGATGGCGAGATATGATCCTCACTAGGTGTCACCCTACCAACACTGCTGGTATCAGCATCACCAAAGGTTTCACAATCTGACACAGGATTGTGAAACATTAGTGGATAAACTGCTTTAGACATGTAACCACGTCGGTTTGGAGTGTTACGATTAGGCAGAGAGAAGGGATGCTTGCTAGTCGAATCCCATTGGCTGGACTCAGAAAGTGAAGATGGGGAACCAAAACTGGGGGATGCTGCAGTCACTCTAGTAGCATATCGTCTCTGCACAAAAATAAAAAAAATGCGAAAATCTTTATAATGCATATTTCTTTATCCAGAGCTATCAAATCCATAAAGTTAAAACAGCATTCACCTCAGCAGAATGAGGAAACCACAAGGACCGGGACCTTGATCCTGCTAATAGGAGAAAATAAAGGGTCAATAAAGCATGCATTCACATCCAAACGGAGAAACATGACCAAAGAGTTTCTAAAACATTAAAAGCAAGAACAATAATATGACAACGACACAGATTTGTAGCATAAAATTAGGTATGAGCCAAACAATGTAACAATGTATGTTTTGGGCAAATTCAAACAGAGTCAAGCTGCAAGTTTCTATAAAAAAGCATGTGCACATGCACAAGAGACACACACGCAGATTTCTTAATCGTCATTCCAAGTGGTATCTTATAAACATCTTGCTGTTTCTAATTATGTCATTGAACATAACTTCTACTGCTGATCTCACAGAGTTATATTTGAATCATTTACGCTTATCTATCTGCCTGTGCTAGCTCATGTGATAACATTCAACATCAATTACTACTCATGCCTGCATTTTTTCACGTCAGCCTTCATATCCTAAACTTGATCTAAATTTACTGATTTCCCTTTCTCTTCTTGGCTTTGCAGATATAATTGTTGGTTAATAGGAAGTAGGACAGAGAGCTAACTTTCAAATTGTTGCCACTATTGCAGCAAAACTAAAGTAACAATTCTGATCTATA
This sequence comes from Trichilia minutiflora, assembly GCA_035590515.1. Classification (NCBI taxonomy): domain Eukaryota; kingdom Viridiplantae; phylum Streptophyta; class Magnoliopsida; order Sapindales; family Meliaceae; genus Trichilia; species Trichilia minutiflora. The sequence continues at coordinate 14,533,597 of JAVXUL010000009.1, forward strand.
TAACTTGTGATATGAATAATGAGGCTGCAACTTATACCAGGCAAAATTCAAACCAATCAGAAATTTGGTATTTTTTTTTTCACTTGAGAACTAACACTCATGCCCCTGAGCAGGTTTAGAACCTACCAAGTCGAACAAGTGAAACCTTTAGGCTCACAGGCCAACGGTAATAATTCAGTCTTCCCACCCTACAACCATTGCAAGGTTGTAATAGATAACTCAAATGGCAAGTTTCCTACAAGTAAACATAGATGCAGCTGCAGTGACTCTTTCAGTCATACACTTACAGTACATATTCTCTTTCATGCTGGAAAAGAATTGAAGAACAAAAACTAAAAGACGCAACTCTAGTTCCCCATTAAGTTTGAGAACCAAAGAAGCGGTTAGATGGCAACAAAGATTTCAAAAGGTTGAAAAAAATGCAAATTACATGCAGCACCGAAATATAGACAGAGGAAATAGTCAGCACAGAAGATGCTTCAGACTTGTGGCTTTTTTTTTTCCCATAAACAATTCATCAAGCTACTCCATGCTTTCCACACAAACATGTTGATCATACTTCACAACTGCAATACCATATCAGCCTCTAAACATTTTGACTACCAGTTCCAGTACCAATTCAAAGTAATTGCATAACAGCAATTGGAAAAGAACAAACTAACCACCAAACTATGAAGAATACAATGATCAACTTATAATATGTGACCACACAGGCAATAGCAGTTCAGAGAAAATGTGCTTTCCTTGTTACATTCTCAGTTGCTAAATTTTTTGTAAGGCACTTGTCCACCCTAAGAAAGCAACCAGGGTGCAATGCTTGGAATTCCTTAAATTCTGAACCAAGATTCACTTCAAATTTATAATTCCAAGAATTCTATACATTTTTCATCTTTTACCAGATTAATGAAAAAAGAATTAGCAACAGAGTCCACCTGCTACATCTGCACCATGAACAAGAATTACCAGTACAAGATACCAACTGATCTACCCAAATAAATTAGCTATATTGCCTCCCCAAGGTGCACAATTACAGAGATCTATAAAAGAAAATCTAAACAGCTTCTGCCTACAGCAAACAACTCTCAAAGCCTTGGAAGACTACCCGCAACTTTACTTCATATCTCATCACAGATTGGCCACTAGAGAGTAAAAAATAATTCCATCAGATACTTTTTCAGACACTAACAGTGTCTATTTTTCAGACACTAACAGTGTCTATCTTGCAAGCACAAAACTTCAAGAAAACTAAGCAAAAAATGCCCAATTTGAATATGGTTAGCTTCATGAAGCAATTCACTAAATGGACAAAAACAATACAAAACACAAAGTCAATGGAAAGCAAGAACTATCACTTTCAAGTAATTCTTGTAAGATTCAGGTTAGCACTCCGAGCACCATGAGGATAGAAATAGATCAAATTGATAAGATTAAGGTACATGAGTTATGCCAAAGAGATGATGATGACTATTGAAAGGCCTACAAAGAAAAAGAGTGAGCCATGGGAAAAAGTACTAAAAATTAAATCTTTCCAGAACATATAATAATTACAATTATTGATTAATAGTATTTATGGTCCACTCGCCAAAGAAAAAATGAAACTCCCAAGTAAGTTCACTTGATTTTTAAAGCAAACAATCACAAATCACTTTGACCGTTCATTAAGTCATTCAAAGGTCCAAGTTACACAAAATACATACCCATTTAATCACTAAATATGTACATAAAGATGAAACATATAAACTCAATAATACATCATTCAACCAGTAAGAAAAAATAACAGATGAAGAATCAACTAGACATTACCTGCCATATTAGACGAAGCAAGGTCGCCTAAACTAAATTTTTGCACCAGTGAGGTCTGCCGTTCATGAGCATTATCAGGTGGGCTACCAGAATAAGAGAGCACTCCATCAGAGACAGAATGATGATGATTGGTGTACCGTTCACTGTTCAACCTGCTTCTGCTTCCTCTACTGTGGGAAGATAGTGATGAACCATGTAATGAAACTCCATCAGACCCACGTTGAAAGCCATCTGATTGCAACCTACAATCCCATATCCTGAATGGAGGAGGGGAAAAACTAGAGTTTGTTTGCCAGTGTGGTTCACCAGGATCCACGGAATTATCCCTACCACTTGTGGGTGATTTTGCTCCATGTGGCCCCACGGCCACGCAACAAAGTTGACCCGTGTTAGCTATTTTCTATTTAGCAACTGTAAAGATGTTGTGTGGTCAATTCAAACAATATCATGGAAGGATGAAGCTCCACATGTCCAAGTCAGGCACTAAGAAGAGTCTAATGGCATTAATTGCATTGAATATTTTAGCCAAAGATAATAACAATTAATCCATGAACTATTCAAGCCACCAACTCCAATGAGGAGATGATCTGAAGCTGCAAGAATATTAGCTTTGCATCTTGCATAAATACATACACAAGAGCACTGGTTCAAAGTCCAAAAACACTGATCCAGCCTGGAAGCTAAGTACACTATCGACCTGAAAGTTTGCTCTTCTCCACTGGTTTAATCAATGTCCCAAATTGACCATGAAATCACCTGAAAAAGGCACCTGAAAAGATAAAAAATGATAAACAACTGATTCTACCAACAAGATAAGAAGGCTGTGTAACATAAGAAAATAATTCTAGAAAATGAAATATTCATACACTTGATCAACTATATATATAAATTCCAGGGGAAATAATCTTAATAGGAAAACAAGTAAAGCTCCATTTTAGTATGATATAAAAAATATGAAGGAAATGTAAAATGAAACCAAATACTAGAGAAGAAATTCATGATTTATATAAGACTTGGAATTTACTCATTCTGCCTCAATTTATAGATGTCTTATATTGCAGATTTTTCTGTGTGATACAACCGTTCGTCATTTTTACCGTATAACAAGAAGGGTTCATATAAACCGCTCGACAAACACTCTATCAACTACCAGTGTGTTTGACTAAATCCTTCACCAGTATAGAGTCAAATGATAGAAAATTCATTTATCATAGATAAACGGTATGAAGGTCAATAAAACCTGTTTAAATATTTTTGCCTGATACAAGCCTCATAAGATATCTCGGTTTCTGTTGAAACATTTCATAATTGAAGAGGATAAATGTCGGTTAATTCTACAAGCATTAAGCATGCTTGAGAGTAAAAGTCATAAAACTGGAAATTTCTATAATGAGCAAACCGTATACAAAATTCAAAGACCCTTTTATTCTCAAAAGAAATTATCAAAGTTGCAAAATGCTGCTTTAATTGAGTCAGAAGTTGCCCATAGGTCGTATCATGATCAAATAAAAGCAATCCGCACTTCTACTCTTCAGCACAAAAACTCATACAAGTGATTACCAAAACCGTAAATACACCAAAGGTCTTAAATTAATCATTTCCACATATGTAATTAAATTAAATAGGCAAGAGGATTCTTTCAAAGCCAAAACAAATATTCCAATTTTTAGAAAGAAAAAAAAATTGATGGAACCCACTAAAACTACACTCAAACCAGGTAAGTACTCCTTCGAACAACTTACTAGTACAATTCCCATGGCAAAAATATATTAAAAAATAAAACGAAATCCACAAAATTAAAAACTTAGCAAAGGAATCCCCAAATATTAAATAATAAAATGAAAGGGAAGACAGTACCTTAAGGAGAAGAAAGGATGATATGGGTCAGCTGAAATATGCAAACCAAGGCAATGCGAAAAGAAAAAAACACAGAGAGAAGAAGGGAAAGGAAAAACCGAAACCCTTGGTGTTGAGCGTAGGTGGTGGACACTTGGATAGTGAAAAATATATACATAATACAATTGTTGGGTTTGTACGTATATATTCTCTTTAGTGGGGAAACCGAGACAAAAGTAAAGAAAGAAAATGGAAAAGAATGCAACTGAAAGTGATGGGTATTAGCCAAACCAAAACCCTTCTTCATTTTAAGATTGCCAATAAATTTACAGTATTTGCAAAACACTTTTCGCAAAAGTACTTTACTAGATACTAAAATACGCTTTTTCCAACATTTAACAGTAACCAAACATGTTTGCGCTCTTGACCAACTGTTAAATGGGCCAGACCCATTGTTAGAAATTACGACCCATTTTGACTTGGGCAGAAATCTCCTACCGTGTTAGGTCAGTTATTGTTGGTACAATGGGCCTCACTCGACAAAATATAGGTGAGTCATTGACAATTGAACGCAAGCGTTGTCCTTTGTTGCATTATATTTACGGCACCGGCTAAAGAGATAAATATTAAGCATAATGAGAATCAATTATTGTGAATGAATGTGGTATTTCTAAATACTCAAATCACACATGAGATAGCTGCAAATATTTTTAATCATATGCCTATTTGACACATGTAATAGATCTTATAATTGAATAACTTCAATATCAAAAGGTAACCCTTATTGCTGTGATAATTACAAATAGTATACGAATTTTATCAAGGTAACCCTTGTCAGTATAATAACTACAAAATAATTTCGAATGTGCTGAGGTGGTTTGCAACAATGTAAATAAGCCAACTTTATAATGTTTAACCTTATTCATGTTCGGAATTGCTCATGAGGAAAGAGTGGAATTTAAACCAATTCTTGATCCTCCATAATCGAAGATTTATAATAACAAATCGAATTATCAACTATTGCAACGAAATTAACAAGAAAACTAATTAAAAGAAAATTTTGGAACATGGCTTAAAAGTTACACAAGAATGTCTTGAAAAAAGATGTTCGGATAAAAAGTAAGAGAGATACGTAAAGAGCCTCCAAATAAACGTGTGACAAACTCATCATCAGAAAATATCTAACCCTAAGGACTTTTCACTCTTGATCCTGAAGACTCCCAATTTTGAGGACTTCTCGCTTGTAATCTACAAGACATTCAACCTTGATAACTCTTCGCTTTCAATTCTGAGGACTCCTCGTCCTCGATCCAAAAGATGTTCGATCCCAAGGACTTCTCATTCTCGATCAAGAAGGCTCATGATATTAATATAAAAATGAGAATAGTTAAAAAGGCACAGAAGATCCTGTAGCCTGAAGTACCACCCTGTCATGAAAGCCATCTGTCCCATCGTCCGTCGAATTTCAGATAATGTGATGATGGCAGGATTTGCAACCCTCCAGTCTGACAACACAACTCTGAAATAAATACAGCTAACACCACTGTTCAAGAGCAGACCATTCCATCATTCTCATTTTTCGATGCCAAGTCACATCCATTAATCTCCCAGGAACCCTATGAAAGGAGGATGAACCATAACACAAAAGGAGGCTAGTCAATTATCTCTCAACTCTATCTCTTTTATTTGTTAAGCTTTTCTTTCTTTTATTTCACCTTCACTAACTTAGGTATCAGAGTTTTTTCGTTGAAAAACACTCTCGACGTCACTCTTAGAGTGTTACTGTTTTATAGAAAACACTAGGTGAAACTCATCCACGTCACAGTCGCCTTACTTGCTGAATTGCTCCACGTTGGTGTAAAGAACATCCCTTGATATTTTTTGCACCAATAGGTGGTGTCGTCTGTGAGAAACAAAAAAAAAAGCCATTTGCCTTACCGTTGGATAATAAGGAAAATGGAGAGAAAGTTAGTTTAAGAATTCTGAGCCCTTTGAAAATGGCAGAACGAAGACAAGAAACAGGAAGTTCTAGCTCTGGAGAAAGCACGACACATGGTGGAGGAAGGGCCTCGCTAGCACGTAATGAGCGCGGTAATCCACCCCCTACTCGCAGGCCATCGTAAGACAACAAATATATGACGAGGTTCCTGGCAAGTAGAGCAGAGGCATTAGAGAGAGAGCTCTTGGAGATCAGACGACAGATGGCTAGAGAACCTGTTCTCTCCCGAGGAGAGAAAGTACCATTTCCTCCTGTAGAACAAGAAAGTCAAATTGGAATGCTCGATCGACCACCCAGGCTCAAGCTGACTGTCGTACAAAAGAGGAAATTCAAGATGGTAGCGAAGTCGACCGAGGAATACTACATGCCCTAAGGGGTCAATACCCCCTTTAAAATCTTTAAGGGGCATGAACAAAGAAGGGGAAATACAGAAAGGGAATCAAGATCGATGAACAGGTTGAGACTGGAACCTAGCTTGACCCCCATTGACATGAGATTCTACTTAAATAAGAAGCATGCCCATGAAAAAGAAGCGGCAACAGCAGCTGGTAGGAAGGAGGTAGAGGATTGTGTGAGAAGAATGTTACGGGAGATGGGTAATCGGAAGGTAGTTGAGCTAGGAAAGACTCCAAGAACTAAAAACCCCCATGCCTCCATATTCACGTTCCCTTTTTTAAAGGAAATCCTGGCAATGCACCTTCTCAAAAAATTCAAGATGCCACAGTTGGCTCCTTATACTGGGAGGAGCGATCCTTCCTTGCACGTAGACACATTCAAAAAAATGATGATAATCCAAGGCCTGACCGAGCTGTAAATGTGCAGACCCTTTCTTCTAACATTGGAAGGACCAGCTAGGCGTTGGTATAAGAACCTGCCACTAGCCAGCAACAGCAGTTTTGATCAACCAGTGGCCGCTTTCGAGAATGAGTTTAGGGGAGCTGTCGCCATAAGCTAGAACCTAAGCACCTTATTATCAAGGAGTCAGGGCCCCAGAGATATCCTGAAGGATTTTATAAGGACGTATCACGAGAAGGTCAGGGAGTTGGGCTCCTATCATCACCCTTTGGCATTGAAAGGCTTGAATAAGGGCCTAAGACTAGAAAGACCCTGATATACCATTCATCGACGAATGGTGGATACTTATGAGGCAGCTAGGACCTAACTACTAGATGAGATAGAGATAGAAGGGGAAATACTCTTGAGGATGATGGAAGAAGGTCTCCTAACCCCAACCAAAAGAGAGCATTCATGAGACATAGGATAAAGAGACAAGGAAAGCCGATATAGGAACCCCAGGAATGACAAGAAGGATGCTGATAGAAGAGACATATATCAGGGTAGGTTCCTTCCCAAGACTTGAAGAAACAAAGCACCCCTGAGGCCTTTACTAGCTAGGGATCCCCTAAGAAGAGTCGGACAGGTAGCTATACATAGCTTTACGCCCCTAAGAGATCCTTTATCTGAAGTGTATGAATACGCCAAAAGTAAAGGACTTTTGGCACCCCAACACCAGATCATGAAAGCCAAAGTACCAAGAAAAGCTAAAGGTCGATTTTGTGAATTCGATAAAGAGTACGACCACACTACAGATCACTACGAAGATCTGAGGAGTAAAATTGAGATATTTATAAAAAGTTGCTACCTCACAAATTACATTGTAGATTCTGAGTATATCCCTTCGGGAGCAAAGTAGCCTCAGAGAAAAAAGGTGACCTGAGACCAGATTATAGCACACCAGTCATCTCGGGGAGACCTACCTTGATAGGGCTATCAAATAATACCCGTAAAAATTATGCCAGCTACTCCCTCCCCGGCCACTCCTCAAATCTCCATATAATGAATATGCGGGCTGACAAGAGACTTAGAGTGGCAACCACACCTATCATGTTCATCGATGAGGATGAGATAGGGATCTATTACCCCCATGATGATGCATTGGTGGTAGTAATGAGGATAATGTCAAAACAGGTTAACAAAATATTAGTTGACATAAGCAATTTTGCTGATATTATTTTTAAAGATATTCTAAATTCTTTAGGAATAGAGGATTTGGAGTTGACTTAGCCTAAACTACATTATATGGATTTAGGGACTCTTGTATTATTCCCTTTGGGTCCGTACAGTTATTGGTTACCATGGGTGATAGGCCTTATCAGAAAACTACCATGGTGACCTTTCAAGTAGTTAACCTAAAGATTTCCTACTTCGTCATCTTCGGAAGGCCTTTCCTTCAAAATACTAAGGCAGTGAAAAATATATATTATTTGAAGTTAAAATTCAGGGTCGGAGAAGGAATCGATATTATCAGGGGTACCAAAGGGAGGTGAGGTCCTACTTCACTACCTATTTAAAACAAATGTACTGCATCTGCAAAAGGACCTTAGAGGCATCCCCTAGTAATACAAAAAGATAGGCCAGAGGACTCGAGGAGAAAGTGATTGAAGAGGGCCAAGCTATAGCTCTCATCGACAACTAGGTCAGCGATGAGATTGCTCAGGATCTATAATAGAACCAGGAGAGAACCTGGACAGCATGCCATTAGATGATCGATACCCTGATAGAACTGTGAGGATTAGTGCCCAGCTATACTCAAACCTGAAATGGAGCATAATGACGACCCTGCGATGAAATAGTGATGTGTTTGCTTGGAGCCACGAAAACTTGCCAGGAATAGACCCCAACATTATGGCCCACCAATTGATGGTCAATCCGACTCATAAATCAATGCGATAGAAGAAGAGGGTTTTTAATACCGAAAGGATGTTAGTGTATGCCCTAGAAACCATTCGTGTTGTCGGTTTCAGGGCTAGTGATCTTGTATTAACTTTTGCTTTTGAA
>JAVXUL010000009.1:14543222-14555589 GCA_035590515.1 Trichilia minutiflora
TTTAATACTATATGTGATCCTAACATTAATATATAAATTTTAACTTAATTTAGAGATGCTGTGGCTACTCCCTAATTCGTCAAAAATTTATATGGATCACTTAACATAATATATTGTTAATATTATTCAGGTAAATAAATTATGAAAAAATCGTATCAAAAAATCACATTAAGAAAACTCTCAAGAAAGACTGGTGGGTCACAAGGGCACCACTTAAGTACCAATTTTCTTAAATAGAATTTTTCTAGACATGTAATTTAATTATACAATATTTCACTCTAAATATATCCGATAATAATAAATAATATAAATTGTATAACCCAAACAAAGTTTACATATTAAATATCCTACTTTGTTTATGGTTATTTATATAATTAACTAAATTTATAATTAACATATCAACTTAATGTATGTATAATAAAACTAAATTTATACGTACAAATATTAAAATAAAAATTTATACAATACAACTGAATATGCATAATAAATAAATTAAATGACTAATTTAAATATTACGATATAAAAACATATATACATAATTAATTTGCATAATAAAATAAATTAAATCTACAATTATTTTATTTTAATTCATGAATAAAACTATAATATACTTTATAAGAAAGTTATGAAAAATTTAAGCACACAAAAATCTATTTGGCCTAGCGATAAGGCATTCAAAAATTGAGGTTGGGGCTAGGTTCGAAACTCAGCGTCGACAAATACAAAAAATTTATTTTTTTATTAAATCAAATAATGCGGATGACATGTTGTCCGCATTCAAGTATAGATGACATGTCGTCCACTAGTTCAGAGTCGTCTTCAACCTCTGACCGGATCGACCCGATCCGTACTCGATTTATTACAGTTATGGTTCAAAATCCGACTGTTTCTCCGCTTTTCAGGCACTATTTTCGACGTTTTAAAAGCCAAAATGATCATAAAAAAGTTTTAGAGTTGATTTCTAATATAATATAACCTTATAATACGTCAAAAATCAAAATAAAAATAAAAAATATTTCGGGTGCAAACTTTAAATTTTTCAGAATTTATAAAATTCAAGATAGAAGCTATTAAAAGGCTCTGATACCAAACGAAGGGTTTTGTAAATATATTCTAATCAAAATTTATTAATATAAGTATTAGAATAAAAAAATTTAAAAATTTTAAATATATCTCTTATTATTGAGTTTTTATTAAATTTGAAGATAAATTTAAGGGGTTTCTATATTTTTTTGAATTTTAATTCGATAATATATTATTTTTTAATAAATTCAGTAAATTTGAAAATCTCAAAATCATCTTATTTATAAAATTTTTCTATTAAAAAGTTATAAAAAATTATCAAATATGGGCGGTAGTTTTTATGAATTATGGATAGTTATAAACTGGTGGAAGAAGAAGAAGAAGAAGAAGAAGAAGAAGAAGAAGAAGAAGAAAACCGCCACTGTCACGAGCAACGTTCTTGCAATAAGTACTCAGAATTCCAAAATAAGTCGGAAGAAACATTAATTAACAGCAGAAGATGAAGGCGCAAGTTTCAACAATAAGCATGGATAATTGTGAAACTGTGCCTGCATGCGTAATTTCATATGATTAATTAGCGCAGCAGCAGATGGCTCATCGACGACAAAATTGTACAAGTTTTTTCTTTTTAATTTAATTTCATTTTATTTTAAAAGATAACAAACATTTCTATTAATAACGAATTACAATTCATACAAGATCACTAATAGAAAAATTACAACTGCATTTACTCTCATCACTTTGAACAAATTATAACAGGCTCTTTAATATTGTACTCCATTGTTATAGTTGGTTCTCTTAATGAAGCTAAAATCTTCCGTATTTGAATTGTAAAAACTCTAAACCTAGACGAATCACTTTCAAAAACACACATCAACAATGAAAATATCTAAATGTAAGTAATAGAGACTTCAAATTCTGTTAAATTTTCAGGTTTCAGTCTTCTATTGAAATTGAGGTTCAAATGTTGAATGAATAAAAAAGAAAATTAGGGTTTTCTGTCTTCACATTTTATCTCTTGCAATAAGAATCTTGTGCCAACACTTATCAGTTTAATTTAAAATATATATTTGAGATTTTGGGTTAATTTAGTTTCAAGATGTTGTGAATTTTGAATTAGAATTGATGTGAGATTATAATATATAATATTATATATTAATAAAAAAATAAATTTTATTAAATCAATGTTATTTAATTTTTTTTTCAATTTTAATTTGAAAGCTCAATGAGTTACCAAAATTTTGAGCTATTATATTTAACAATTGAATCACTAATAATTAAATGAATGAGTATAACAAATAAACATAAAAATATTTCAAAATAAAATTATAATAAATAATTATAAAATATTTTACACAAATTTAACTACCAACTATTATAACTAAATTAATAAATATTTGTCCCAATCTAAAAGTTATGGAACTTATATGTAATAAACCGAAAGCAGATAGAGTAAGTGTCAATTAACCCATAGTTAATTAACTCGCAATTGGCTTAATTATGATTTTAGGCAAGTGAAAGAGAAGGTGCAAGATTCAAGAATGCGCATAAATAATTGTGAAACTCAGCGCACACAAATAAATATATCTGCAGCGAAAGGTGGCATACTTGGCTTATCTATGCAAACAATTCTATGCACAACGGTTAGCGTTTCGAGTTTCAGTCTTTCACTGGAAATGACGTTCAAATATTCAATGAAATATGAACAAATAAAAAAGATTATGAATAATAGTTTTCTGTCTTCATGTTTTACCTTTTTCAGTAAGAATCTTCTATGAACACTTCTGTTTTTATTTTAAAAATATATTTAATATTAAAAATTAATTTGATGTTGAGATGTTGTAATTTTCAAATCAAAATTTTTGTGAGATCAAAATATTATATATTATCTATTAATAAAAAATATTAAAAATTAATATCATTTCCAATATTACGATGGATGATCAAAAGTTCATGTGACTCTTCACAAGAGCCAGAGGGCATCCCCTTTCGGTATGATTTTGTTGGTTACCCGTGTCTCAAACTTTGGAAATGACCTTTTTCGAAGAATGTGAATATAGAGAAGACATGCCCAAAAAACAGAGGGCTGGATCCACTGTGTTTTTTGCACCCAAATTCCAATATATAGACTTGTATATATTATATACAATGTGGGTGATAAGCTATCTCCTTATAAATTAGTTAAACAACATTTTTTTGTCTCTCTATCTTTGTACTTCTAGTTTTTCATGCATTAAATCAGTAAATTCATTGGTTTAAATAACGATCATCAAATAGAGAGAGAGGGTAGAGCCCCAAACTTATTAATCACATGACCTCTCTTAACAAAATAGACCAAAAGCATCGTTTTAATTATGTCCAAATTAATTTATCATTACCCATGTTGAGTTTTTAAAAGAATGTCAATGGAACGAGAAAATTTATTAATTGTTTTCTTTTAAAAGAGCCAAAAATAAGGTAGGGGATGTGATGAATCTTACCCCATTAAAATATGCATATATAAAGTTGAAACCGAAAAAATTGAAAAAAGAAGCTTAGAGCTTGACCAATCAGCCATATCTGTGGCTAGAAAAAGCACTCGTATCTTTATAAAGGATCTTTTGAATGTCTGAAAGAGGGCTATTTCATTCATTGAAGTCCATGCAATTCAGAATTATAGTAGCCAACATATCAACTTCAGCATTATTCTGAAACTTATGAAATAGACTTGTGCTAAACAATTAAGTCAAAGATTAAAAATCTGTCGTAGGAAATTCAAAGATGAAGTTATAATATCCTGTACTCATATATATACTCAAACAGTTATATCTTTTCTCTTGGATTTTGGAATATATCTTTAAAATAAAGATAGAAAATTAAAATGGAATGTATAGAATATCAATCATCGCTTAAATTTTTTCTTGTACTACGTGTTGATATTTAAGCAATATTTCCCTTTGGTTCATATCAAGAATATGCAAAATCTCTCTTTTGCAATGAAAAATTTTAGGGAAAAATTCTTATACTATATAGAATCAAAAAATGGACCACTTTTATATTATAATCATTAATGTGTCCTTTTCTTCTTGTCCTTGGCATATAATTAATTTAGATGCACAAAATGTAAAGGCATTTCTAGCTTTGCGATTTCAATATTTTGAGTCTCTTATCTTTTATAACTTTTTTACTTTATAACTTACTAACGTATACATTAGATTTTTTGTTAATCTTAATTTCTTTCTAATAAAATGATGGGGAGTTTATTTTTTTGTGCACTTTGAAATCGAAATTACCCCTTAAAAACATAAGTTATTAGATTTTGTTTTAAATTCTTCGGACACCAACCTTGTTATTAAGATAGAAGTGAGTGAAAAGAAGGCAGTGAAAGCCAATAGCCAATGGCCAATGACAACAATACAAGAATCATTCAAAACGAAAATTGGGAACTCCAAGAATCGAGAACAATATCTTAACAAATGATGGAAGGGGGGAAATCCCACTAAATAAAACTACAAGAAGCCAAACTGAAATTAGTTAAAGTATCCTCCGCTTTAATTTCCCTTAGAAAGACGTGTGAAATCTGCAAAATTTATTTATTAAGAAGATGCAAGTAGTTGAACCACCTAGCAAATAGTTGCCAACCAGGGACGGGGCCTCAGCATGACGAGAAGGGCTCAAAACCCTCCGAAAAAGGAAAAAAGCGGTTCCTTGTAAATTTACTATTTAACAACTAATAAATTATGATATAACCCCTCCTAATTTCATTATTAATCAATAAGCTCCCCTTAAACTTTGTCTCTGGCTCCATTACTTTTGCTAAAGTAAATTTTGTTTAGATTGAACAGTAATAATTTCAACAAAACTTTAGGTAAAATCTTGACGATCCATGAAAGTTTTAATTAGGTAGAAATATGATTAAAAAAAAGAAAGTGTCGTATGTAGAAAGAATTACTTCTAAAACACATGCACGCTTCTTAACTCATGCATTTTCTAACATTATTTACTTGCATTTTTCTCCTTAATTATTGTTTCTTCCCTTTTTCTTTTCTTTGAAAATTTTAGCTGGCCTTGCTGGGCATATCTGTAATCTGGCTTGCTGCTATGCTATGATCTGCTTCAATACTGCTACTCTATGCACATCATTAGCTATTTGAGACACTTGGTCAGACCCATTCAGGATGACGTCCAGGCTAGCTGCAGTTCTCTAAGTTTACTAATTACCCCTATCCAGTATTGTCTTAATTAGCCATTAGGTTAGCAAAAAACACTGGTTAATTGGTAATTTACCCGATATATATATGCCCACTGTCCTCAAAAAACATTTAGGTGATCTAATTAAGCCTTCCATTAATAATGATAACAGTCGCTTAATTAAAAGGGATAATAAAAAGTTGTTGTGCATTCACTGAACTTGACAAGCATAAAGTGGACGGCATTCTCTTTTTTGCAAAAAAAAGGAACATGAACATAAAGGGAAAGACATGGAATCAATAGAGTGAAAAACTTTCCCAAAAGTTTATAAAATTGTATCGAATGCTAAAAAGTCCTTGATTTACGAGTCCCCTCACGTCCCTAGAAAAATGAAAATTTTACAAGATTAATTTTGCAGGCACGTCATTGCATATTGTGATTCTCCTCAATCCTCTGGCCATTTCAATATGCAATTGAAGTCGACCTTTCATAAATCTTCAAGTTTAGTTTAATTTATATTTTTCTTTTATATATCATTTTACTTTAAACTACTGTTCATTAATTTCATTTCTTTTTCTTCTAATATATTTTTTTCTTTTAAATTTCATGCACACATCTAAACTCTACTTCCCTAACACTTTTAGACACAAATATAAATGTGCGCTAACAAAAGTGATTTATTTATACAGTAGCAGCACATTCAACAGAACCTTCGAAAGAAAAAATAATAATGATATATCACATTTTCAAATGGATAGCTCTTCACTGAAACAAATGTTTTACAAATTTCATGAGTGATGGAATTCTTTCATGCATGTGTATTTTAATTCGAGTTCATTTCTAGCTAATTTCGTTAAAACCCAAAATGGGATTTACGTATTCTTTAGTGAGAATATTGAGAGAGATGGAAGAGCTGAAGGAACCTTATCTCTTTATTCTATTGGACCAAACTTCTAGTATCCTTGTAAAAGCTGTCCTCATCATCTCGACCCTCGATAGAAGATAATGTGTAATATTTACATAAAAATATTGAATAAATTATCAAAAATTTCCCTATCACCTTATTGCCTACCCTACCTCAAATTCTATATAAAGCTCATAAACCCTCTCCTTTGTATATTTCAATCCTCAGCTTCCTTCGTTTCAGAAATTGTAGGGATAGTTAGTTTTCTATATCAACTCAACTCTTTAACTGCTTTGCATGTAGGCTTCAGAATGTATTGTGCAGCCAAGGATGACTTGCCGACTCTTTATATGTATATAAGATTCCGTGCATGCTTAGCTTATATAGCTTCTTAATTCCCAGAAGATTTGTGAGAAACTATAATTAATTATAATGAAGTTGGCAAGTTTTCCTTGGCTACGTGTTGCTTTCTACTCCTCATGCTAGGCTTTTGGAGATGAATATGAAGAGCTATCTAGAGCTTCCTCAAAAGCACCTCTCGTTTCTTCTGCATAAGTTTCAACAATACTCATGGTAATGGGAAATCATTATCTATGTGTGTTATAGGTTTATATCTTCATTAATTCCCTGTTTCTTTAATATTGCACATATTTATGCATACCCTTGTGTTAAAATTGAACAAAAAGGGATTCACCAATATGGACTTTTTGTCTTCAAATGTGGCAAAGTCTGGCTTTAGAAGATGATGCACGTTCTTCATTAATTCCCTCTTTCTTTAATATTGCACATATTTATGCATACTCTTGTATTAAAATTGAACAAAAAGGGATTCACACACGCATACGGATTTTTTTGTCTCCATATGTGGCAAAGTCTGGCTTTAGGAGATAATGCACGTGATCCACCGCTAAGAGTATGATCTATCTAGACACGTGTTATATCCAAATGCTCTTTGATATAGAAAGCAAAAAATTAAGTATTCCGTCTTATCTTCATTCATTCAACTTCTAAGATTTCCTCCTTGACATTCTCTCTTTTATTTCTGATATAATTGTGGTAACAGATCATTGTATTATCATAATTTGACATCGGCAGCAGCAGCCTTTGAAGAATATTCGTGCTTCTCTTTGATTTCTTATTATATGGATTGGCAACGTTGATTTGGAAAAATATAAAGGTATTCTCAAGTTATCGGTGCTTGTTATAAGTGGTGTTCTATTGTCATTTGGTGGAAACTACCAATTAATATTATTGGTGAACTTCATTATGTTCATTATTTTATTGTAATTTTAACTCTCATGTGCCAGTGAGTAAACCGACAACTAATTTGTAATCGGATATGTATAATGTCACATTGTTCTTTATTCTATGGAAGCAAAACACACTTGTACACGTTTTTGCTTCTTGTGTTGCTTCTTATATTGAAGAGAGAAATATTTTCTTAATCCTTCTTTTCTATTTATACTTTCAGTTGTTTAAATATATCTTCTATATCCTCATTTATACTTGTCCTTATTTACCATATGAGATAAAATTTATAACATTATAGTATGATTCTAGTATATGAAGTATTTAATTTTTCTTATATTTTCGGTTAAATATGTTCATATAATATTACATCTGTATCGTTTGCACAATTATGTTAATATAACTATTATATACCTGCTCTTATGAGTATACTCCATGATTGTTATTAAAAATCAAATCTTTCACATAAAAAAGTAAGGACAATATGTTATTCTATTGGCATTTTACTATTAATATTATTATTTAAAATTAAAGTTTTCATAAACAAAAAAGTATGAAGTTTTAGAATTTAATTATGAATATGTATTATTACATCAAACCTAAAATTTTGAGATGCAATAGTTAATCAAATCTAAAGTTCAAAAATAAATTTCAAAGATTTAAATCTAAAGTTCTAAATATCAATTCTTATATTAGACCCTACAGAACATCATAAAGAAATATTTGATATTGAAATATAGTATCTCAGTTCAATTGATGTATTAATATTATGGAGAATAGAGCAGAAAATGGGAAAAAATTAATCCCCAATTTGTTAATAGAGTGCAAAACGGTGTTGTACTCTCCACTGCCTCTCACTGCAATCCCTATTATACATATAAATGAATAAAAATTTTTATATACCCTCTTAATAAAGATAAAAATATTAATTTTTATTATATAAGCCTCCAAATATAAATTATTGAATTATTTTTTAAAATTAAATATATTTTAAATTTTAATTTTAATTTTAATACTTTATATTAAAAATTTATGATTTAATTAAAATTAAATCATAAATTTTTTAATATAAAGTATTAAAAAATTAAATTTAAAATATTTTATTTTATATTTATAAAGAATTGTGAATTTATTTTAGTGATTCATGAAGATATTTCTAAGAATAAAAATTTTTTGTCCTAAGCAGTCTTTATGGTAGAAAAAATCAGTTCAAAAAAATGGCATCTAATGATTTAATTATGTGAATTCTGATACCACTTATTAGATGTGTTAGATCTTTATATAAATAGCTATAAATAACCAAAAAATCATATATAAATCATTAGATAATTGTTCATAAATTAAAAACAAAAAGAAAATGCTTACAGAAATCTAAGCATAATGAAACATGTTCTTAAATTTCAATGCCTCTTGATTACCAACCCTAGAATCGTTTAGGATTGAGTGTTTCTAAATTTAAATTTATCATCTTATTAATTTGCTATGTAATAAAATAGAAAAAAATAATGATAGAAATTTGTCTTAAATACCACAACCTTATTATATTCTTTATATATTAAGTTAATTAGGATCACATAAACCCTAATTGAATTGTAATGAATTTCTACATATTAACAACTCATACTTAATAAATGTTTCTAAGATCCATATAAAATTACTTAATAACTTTATTAAATTAGATAATTTATAATATAATTATAAATTATTATGTTACCTTACATATAAAAGATTAAAACTAACAAAAATATGATAAAAAAAGTGTTCGTATCTAGAAAGAATTAAACATATACTCACTTTTTATCTCATGCATTTTCTACCATCATCTACGTGCAATTTTCACCTTAATTATTGTATCTTTGTTTCCCTTTTTCCTTTTTCTTTGAAAATTTTAGCTGGCCTTACTAGGCATATCTGTCTTCTGCTTGTCGCAATGCTGTGATCTGCTTCAATTCTGCTACTACATAAACATCATTAGCTATTTGAGACACTTGGTCAGACCCATTCAGGTCCAGGCTAGCTGCAGTTCTCTAAGTTTACTAATTACCCCTATCCAGTATTTATTTCATTTCTTTTTTTTCTAATAATATTTTTTTCTTTTAAATTTCACACATCTAAACCCTACTTCAACCTTAACACTTTTAGACACAAATACAATCGAGCGCTGAGAAAAGTGATTTATTTATACAATTGCAAACCATTCAACAATACTTTCGAAAGAAAAAATAATAATGATATATCACATTTTCAAATGGATAGCTCTTCATTGAAACAAATGTTTTACAAGTTTCACGAGTGATGAAATTCTTTCGTGACTGCGTACTTTAATTTGAGTTCATTTCTAGCTAATTTCGTTCAAACCCAAAATGGGATGTAAGTATTCTTTAGTGAGAATATTTAGAGAGATGGAAGAGTTGAAGGAACCTTATCGCTTAAAAGCTGACCTCATCATCTCGACCCTTGATAGAAAATAATGTGTAATATTTACATAAAAATATTGAATAAATTATCAAAAATTTCCCTATCACCTCATTGCGTAGGCTTCAGAATGTATTGGGCAGCCAAGGATGACTTGCCGACTCTTTATATATATATATATATATATATATATATATAAGATTCCGTGCATGCTTAGCTTATATAGCTTCTTAATTCCCAGAAGATTTGTGGGAAACTATAATTGACTATAATGAAGTTGGCAATTTGCTTTGGCTACATATTGCATTCTACTCCTCATGTAAGGCTTTTGGAAATAAATATGAAGAGTTATCTAGAGCTTCATCAAAAGCACTTCTCGTTTCATCTGCATAAGTTTTAATACTTGTGTTAAAATTGAACAAAAAGGGGTTCACACATGCATATGGATGTTTTTGTCTCCATACGTGGCAAAGTCTGGCGTTAGGAGATGATGCACGTGATCCACCGCTAAGAGTCCGATCTATCTAGACACTTGTTATATCCAAATGCACTTCGATATAGAAATTAAAAAAAATTAAGTATTCCTTCTTATCTTCATTCATTCAACTTCTAAGATTTCGTTCTTGACATTCTCTCTTTCATTTCTGATATAATTGTGGTAACAGATCATTGTATTATCATAATTTAATATCGGCAGCAGCAGTTGAATAATATTCTTGCTTCTATTTGATTTCTTATTATATGGATTGGCAACTTTGATTTGGAAAAATATAAAGGTATTCTCAAGTTATGTAAACTACCAATTAATATTATTGGTGAACTTCATTATGTTCATTATTTTATTGTAATTTTAACTCTCATGTGCTATCTCTTTAGAAGTGAGTAAACCGACAACTAATTTGTATTTGGATATGTATAATGTCCATGGTTCTTTATTCTATGGAAGCATAACCCACTTGTACACGTTTTTGCTTCTTGTGTTGCTTCTTATATTGGAGAGAGAAATATTTTCTTAATCCTTCTTTTCTATTTATACTTTGAATTGTTTAAATATATATTCTATATCCTCATATATACTTCTCCTTATTTACCATGTGAGATAAAATTTATAACCATTATAGTATGAGTCTAGAATTGAAGTATTTAATTTTTCTTATATTTTCGGTTAAATATGTTCATATAATATTACATCTATACCGTTTGCACAATTATGTAAATATAACTATTATACACCTGTTCTTATGAGTATACTCCATGATTGTTATTATAAATCAAATCTTTCACATAAAAAAGTAAGGATAATAGGTTATTCTATTGGCCGTTTACGATTAATATTATTATTTAAAATTAAAATTTTCATAAACAAAAAAGTATGAAGTTTTAGAATTTAATTATGGATATGTATTATTACATCAAACCTAAAATTTTGAGATGCCATAGTTAATCAAATCTAAAGTTCTAAATATTAAATATTATATGAGACCCTACAGAACATCATGAAGAAATATTTGATATTGAAATATAGTATCTCAATTCAATTGATGTATTAAATTTAAAATAGTTTATTTTATATTTATAAAGAATTGTGAATTTATTTTAATGATTCATGAAGATTTTCTACGAATAGAAATTTTTGCCCTAAGCAATTTTTATGGTAGAAAAAATCAATTCAAAAGAATGACATCTAATGATTTAACTATGTGAATTTTGATACCACTTGTTAGATGTATTAGATCTTTATACAAATAATTATAAATAACCAAAAAAATCTTATATAAATCATTAGACAATCATTCATAAATTGAAAACAGGAAAGAAAATGCTTACTTACTGAAATCTATGCATAATAAAACAAGTTATTAAACTTTAATGCCTCTTAATTATTAACACTTGAGTGTTTTTAAATCTAAATTTATGGTGTCATTAATTTACTATGTAATAGGATAAGGTAGAATAACAACAGAAATCTGACTAAGAACACACAACCTTATTATATTCTTTATATACTAAATTAATTAGGATCCGATAAATCTTAATTGAGTTGTAATGAATTTCTATACATTAATAATCTATATTCAATAAATGACTCTAAGATATATATAAAATCACTTAATAACTCTATTAAATTATATAGTTTATAATATAATTATAAATTATTATGTTAGCTCACGTATCAAAAATTAAAGCTAACAAAAATATAATAAAAAAAGTGTTCGTATCTAGAAAGAATTAAAACATATACACCCTTCTTATCTCAAGCATTTTCTACCATGATCTACATGCAATTTTCACCTTAATTATTGTATCTTTGTTACCCTTTTTCTTTTTCTTTGAAAATTTTAGCTGGTCTTGCTGGACATATCTGCCGTCTGCTTGCTGCTATGCTGCGATCTGCTTCAATTCTGCTACTACATAAACATCATTAGCTATTTGAGACACTTGGTCAGACCCATTCAGCATAGGTCCAGGCTAGCTGCAGTTCTCTAAGTTTACTAATTACCCTTATCCAGTATTTGTTTCATTTCTTTTCTTTCTAATAATATTTTTTTCTTTTAAATTTCACACATCTAAACCCTACTTCAACCTTAACACTTTTAGACACAAATA
>JAVXUL010000009.1:14569372-14582767 GCA_035590515.1 Trichilia minutiflora
ATTACACATGTTATTCTCACTTCTTTAGCAAAGTTGTCAAATTTTGAAAAATCTCAACATTGAGAGGGCTAAAAAACTAGAAAATTTTACTAATAACAATCTAACATAAATATAGCCAAAAAATTTACCATGAAAACTACAAGTAAATCATAATTGAGTTACCCTACTACCTTTGTCATTACTACATAGAGTTTATGTTCCTAAAAAGAAAAATCATTCGTCATAAACCAAACGCAAAGAGCAGTTGATATATATTACAATCCCACAACAGAGCAAATAAGATTTAATGGGAAAAAAATGATACCTAAAAGCTTTAAAAAAAGATAAAAGGAAAAAAAAATCCACAAAAGATCTTGATTCATAAATTGAAACATGCAATTTTGTACTAACCTGTGCATAAATGGATGATTTTGAGGAATTTCCACTCATGAGTATTGATTTATTTTCTTGGGAAACAACTCTATTACCATGAAAATCGCTGGACAATGATGAAGGGAGTCTGAAAGCCTGTGATTCCAATTTTACAGGTGTAAAGATGCCCCTCATCGAACAAGACCAAGCGAAGCTTTCAGGAATCACAGAGACGCTATTCTTCTGTTGATTTTGATTACAGCATGAAAACAGATTTGCTTTTCTCAACACGTCAGCCATGTTTTCTCACAACAATTTTTTTCACTTTCCCGATACCCAACAATCCAGGCAGAAGTTCTAAAAGATGGAGTTTTTCAAGATTTAAAAAGGAAACTCAGAAACAAACTGGTTAAAAATAAGAGATTTTTATTGCTTTGGCCACAACAAACTGCTTTCTTGAAACAAAGAAAACAGTTCCAACCGTACCCAGAAAACAAAAAGTATGGAAATCAGTTTCGTACAACGATGGAATTTTTATCGCTTTGAAAACAATTATCTGTGTTTTCAGAACAGAGGAAACAACCCCCAAATGAAAAACAAGAAAAAAGAAATAGAAACAAATTTGGCGGAGAAATGGAAATTTTCTTGCTTTCGCTTTGAGCAAAGATGCTTCCTCTGAAAGCAAAAGCACTGTGTTTGCTCTAAACGAGGCAATGATTTGATCGGGACCGTTCGTCTAAGGTTGATCCAACGGTAAGTGAATTTTGTGAAGTGGGATTTTTATCCGCAGAAATGTTATGGATAAGGTTTATTTAATTGAATTAATTCGTTTTGGCATTAAATTCGGTGTCATATTGGGATAATAACATCTGGGTCCCTTAGTCTTCTTAAGTCCGTATCCCTCTCGAAAGTACTTAAATACCCTTAATTTTAAGAGTTTACACTGGTTAAAATTTCGTATTGTATGCCTAAATTGGCCATTTTAGCAAGAGCTAAGGGACTTATTTAATAAAAATTCAAAAACGATTTCTTATTGGTTACAATACAAAACTTCAGGGACTCTTCTGTTATTAACCCGATAACATGATCCATCTGAGCGTCACCGTTGATGTCTTACTTTTTATTGGATCCAACGGTGGGAGAGAATTGTTGTGACGTGGGAATTTGTGAGGTGAGATAAATAAATAAAAATGGATAATGTTAATTTATTTATTAATTAATAATACCCTTTGGAGGTTTTCTATGACGAAGTGGTTACCGGTTACTGCACGAGAATTGTGTATTTTGAGACACGTGGCGGCAGTTAACCTTAATTGTGGGCAAAAGAGACGGGAATCTAGATATGACTCGTATAAAAGACAATTGCTTTGACACCTCATCGTTTACGTGTGGGCCAGCGAGAAAGAAAAAATTGAAAAGCCCGGCCCTTTCCCGCTCTTTGTCTCATGAAAGGGTAATACTATTGTACATTTAACTACACCATACATCTTTGCATTTTTCACAATTCTTATTTTATAATTTTTAATTTTTTTCTTATAATTTTATTCAATGATAAAAATTTTAAAAATTAATCAAAACAATAGGAATTATAATAAAAATAGTAAAAAATTATGCTCCAAAAACAAAAAAAAAATTACATTTAATGTACTTTAGTCCTACCCAAATCATCAATAATAAACAAATCATTTAGAAATATGATGGACGGTGATGGAGACTTAAGAATCAATTATATTGGATTTTTTAAAAATATTTTCCAATCCTTATCTTAATGGAAGGAGGATGAAAAATATCAAAATTTTAAATTAATAATTGAATATTAAATTATTTCAAGTTATTTTTTTTTTTTTTTTTATTTGACGACTATAATAATTTGCTAAGATTTTTGGATGTCTTTTTTGGTAACTAGCTTTGTAAATAGAATAATAAAAATTGATATTTCAATCTTATATTTTTTATATAAAAAATAATGTTAAGAATATACATTATTTATATTAATTTTTATAATCATAATATATCTTATAATTTAAATTTTTTTATTCATATAAAATTTTATTTATTATGATAAAAATATAAAATATATGATAATTATAAAATATCGGTGATATTAATTTGTATAAAGAATTTTTATCTATAGTATTATTGATATATATTTATTATTATATATACAAAACATATGATAATATTATATATTATCGTCAAATATTTTATGAATTTTATTTTTTCATTTTTTTTGCAAAGTTCGTAGCGATATTTAAATAAAATATTCTATAGTTTTTAATTATTTTTAAAGATTCTTTTTAAAAATTTTATTAATACATAACAATAAAAGGCTTGAAAGATTTGCATGCACTCTTTCCTATTAATTTAAATCAACTTAACACCAGTTTCATTATTTAATAAATTAAATAATTAAATTAATTTCATTTAATTAATTCAAATTAATAAGATGGAGTACATGAAATATTTCATCTATTTTTAAATATGGACCTTTATAAAAGCAAATGAAAAAAAAAAAAAAGTGGTAGATCTGAACTGAAAATTCATCATTTAAGGGAAAAATTTTCAATTTCTCATGTAAATTTTTCATAAGAATATTAGTTAATTTTTTTTTTTTGTTTATGAGCTTTAGATTATTGAATTTAAAAAATATATTATAAGAAAATAAATTAAATTTCTCTCTAATTAAAAAATGATGTAATTATTATTATTTTTATATTGTTAAATTATTAATTTGTTTATTAAATAGGATGTATTTCTGGTTTTCAAGGAAAGTATAAAATAATAATAAAGAAATAATTGATAATGGAGCCAAATTCTCAGTCAAAATAAAGAAATCATTGGTGATGATGATGATGATGATTTTTAGATTTTAAGTGTTTGCCGACAACTTTGATTTGCTGATAGTTATTTTTATTTTATATTTTATAACAAAACTGCTTTTAAAATTTAAAAATTATGATAACTACTTTATGTGAAATGAGTTTTTTTTTTATTTTTTTAATCTTTTTTATGATATAATAATAATTATTACTGTCTTAATTTTTATAAAAAATTATATAAAATTATTATTAAAAATTTATATAAAAATAATATTCACAAGTATTTTTGGGTATAATTTATTTGAGTAATATAAGAGATTTATAATGTTTTATGTTATATAAGATGTACATTCTTAACGTTTAACTAGATATTCATTTTAATTGCATATGTTTAATTAAATCTATATTTTAATTTAATTATTTCAAAAACACTTACAAAATTCTTAATTTATTAAAAAATTATTAGTTCAAAATGATTCTAATAATTTTTATTTTTATTATAATTATTATAATCTATTCTTAATTATAATTATTTTGAGAGTTAAATGTATTGTATTATTTTATTTTTGTCTATTATTTACTGATGTAATATAATAATAATAGATTAAATTTAAGATATGTGATTTAAATACTCATCCTAAATTCAATTTTAATTAATCACTCATAATTTAATTAAAATATATGAATGATAGTATATTTAATTAATATTTTTTTATATATTAGTAAAGATTAATCATCAATCCCATCAAAATTCGGATATTCTAAATTATTAAAAATAAAAATAGAGTGCATATTTAGCAAAACTAGAGAAGTGTGAATTTTTTTCCCATTTTCTACAATATTTATGTATTATTAAAAAAAATAACTCCTTTATAAATTATAATAATTATAGTGGCTTTTCATCATCTCCAGGCCCAACAAGCCTGCAAGTCCCATGTCCGATCCACCATCTCCCTCTGTCCCTGACCAAAGCACCTGAAATTCTAATGATTGTTCTCGCTGGTAATCTGGCGGCTCCGTATCATAGAAGGCCAGACAACACTTCCTCTCATCAACCAGAATCCAACATACTCGCCATTCAAGTAAGAAAAACAGGATCTCATTGAGAAGGATTCCACCGACCAAATCTTTCTTTCATTTCCAGCATGACCATGCTTGCTGCCTTTGTTTCACATCCAAGATTCATCTTTCTTCAACTCAATACACATATTCACAACAATCAAAGGCGCCTCATTTCTCATCCTCACACAATACAACCATCAAATAAGCCCACATTGTTCAGCAAAAGCTCCAACAATAATCCTTTCATTTACATTGCAAAATGCACAACCTCTTGCAACAGTATTTCACTTCCCAATGAGGAAATTGTCACATATCAGAAACCTCAAGAAAGAGCCGAGGAAAAGAGCTTCTGGGGTGGTGTTAGTTTGATCATTGGAACCGCTGTAGGGCCTGGGATGTTGGGTTTCCTGCTGCAAATATAAGGTCAGGCTCAGTTCTATCAACTATAGCTACTCTTCTTTTTCTTGGATTTATGTTATCTCATCGATCATTCTTGTAGCTGGCTCACTTTTGCAGCTATGGAAGAAGATGGTTTTGAAGAGGTCAGCTTCCCTGGCCTCGCAATAAAAGCATTCGGAAGCCGTTTTGGTGCTTTTGTGGCAGTAGTTTATGCTAGCTTGAGTTTTTCTTTGTTAGTGGCTTGTGTTTCAGGTATTGGGTCAATTGCATATCAGTTGTTTCCATGGATGAATCTTATATTGGCTCATTCTCTGTTTCCTCTAGCTGCTGGAATTGTAATCCTGTTCTTTCCTTTTAAGGCCATTGATGTTGCAAATCGTTTGTTGTGCTTCCTCTCGTTTTTCCCATAACTTCACTTGTAGCAATTGGTTTATCTGTGGCAAGAAGAAATGTATTAGGTTCCTTGCTTATGCCTTGTGGAGTCTCTCGTCAATTTTGCCTGCCATACCTGTAACTGTGCTCACATTGGGGTTCCGTGTTATCACCCTTTTATTTGCAAGATAGCAGGGAACACTGTATCCGAGGTTCGAAAAGCGGTATTTATTGAGTGTTCCATTGATTATGGTTCTATCATGGAATTTGATTGTTTTGGCGCAAGCTGGGACTAACACAACTGCCCCCACCGAAGATCCTATATCCCTCCTGCTTTCAGTGAACCCTTCTGCTTTATTAGCAGTTCAAGGATTCGCTTTCTCTGCTTTGGCTACTAGCTTTATAGGATATGCTGTTAGCTTGCCAAAGCAGATTGTTGATACCTGGGAGTTGATTTTTGGTAAAGGAATTTCAGAACA
The DNA here is from genome assembly GCA_035590515.1 of Trichilia minutiflora. Taxonomy (NCBI): domain Eukaryota; kingdom Viridiplantae; phylum Streptophyta; class Magnoliopsida; order Sapindales; family Meliaceae; genus Trichilia; species Trichilia minutiflora. Next base: position 14,574,855 of record JAVXUL010000009.1, read on the forward strand.
ACTCAGTAGCTCTCAGTCTCAAATAGTATCTAATGGGAATGAAAGTGGAAGTGTTGGGTTTGCAACTTATTCTGGTCAAATTGGAAATATGGGACAAGTTTCATTTGACGGCTCGAGGAGTATTGGTGCCTCAGAAGATAAATATACCTCAAGCTCGGCTAGGTCAAATGCTTTAAAGATATTTGTAACGCCACTTGTTGTCAGTCTTCCAGTTCTCATAGCATCCTTCTTTCCCTCAACCTTTTCAAGAGCTCTAGATTTTGCAGGGGTCTATGCAAACTGCATACTTTTTGGCATCCTTCCTCCAGCAATGGCCTACCTACAACAATCCAGAAAGAAGCTTAGGTATTGATAAGATTCTGAAGTTTAGATAGTATTTATCAACACATATTAACGAATTTAATCGGCAAATTTGATCAAACACAGGTAGTTTCTCCAAATATATCTTTGATTATGACTGTTTGCATCTGAAAGACATTTGGTTTTTGCAGGTCATCCCTTCTGCCAGGAGGAAATGTTGCACTTTTGCTTCTTTTTGTCACCGCTGTAATTTTGGGTATTTGGCGTTAGATGTTAGATCTGACAACAGAATACTGTCCTCCCACAGACCAAAGCTGACATTGATAATTTTCTGTGTAGTAAGAGAATTAACTATAGTACCTTATGCCTTCTCAGGGATCTATTACCATTGTTGAATGGAATTTTCATATCAATTATGGATGACAAATTCATTTTCAAGTTTGTAAATGAATTGTAACTTATGTTTAGTGATGCTATACCGTTATCATATAATGATTATGATCACATAGCTTTTTCACTATATTATCATGCAAAATCGATATTATGATCACCCAAAAACTTTTCTTACCTCAAATGCTAGAACCTTTTGCTTCTTGTATATCTTGTTTACAAGCAATATCCTGCCATGTGTTTGATTTCAGAAATCAAAAAATGGAAGGACAACTTGGTATATTCAAGGTTCGAGATGATGCTTAGAAAAAGGTCAGCGATGGATTTGCAATCAAATAAGGCATGTAATGATCGTACCTAGTACTTCCAAATGTCCGGAACTGAAAAATTAATTTAGGAGAAAGACCATGATCTGGCCAAAAATAAAAATTATCAAAATTAATCATAAAACTGAACATCAAATTCCTTTATACAATGTAGGTTTATATTAGCCATAGGCTTGCAGTCAGGGATGAAAACGGGAGCTCCATACGTCTGATGGACAATAAAGTGTGAATACAAGTGCAGGAGAGAGAAAAATTCAAAACCAGATATGGGGAAAATGCCCAACAATGGTCATACTGTCATGTACACTATCATTCTTCTTAAATGGAACTGAAAAAAAGTTGATACTTCCCAATCAAAAGGTTTAAAATGCAGCATAAGCGTCACATGATACGTGGACTCATAAATAACATCTTTGCAGAAAGTGATTACCTCATCTGAAGACTCCATTTCTGACTCGCTTCTTGATAAATCTACCACAGGAGATGGTGGTAGTGCTGGTAGTGCATGAACTGAAAGTGGAAGAGGTGGTTGTTTGGGTGCTGGTACTGGAGGTGAAGGAGGTGGTGTGGGGAGAGCCATATGAAACGGAGCTGGAATATTCATTTTGTTCATCAAGTGCAACACCTAAAACTGAAATTTCACACATTAAACTAACGGTCAACCAGATTAAAATCAAATTAAAGTAATTACATTAACCCACTTAACCATATCAAAATGCAATTATCCTCTACTTTGAAAACCTACATTCATCGACAAGGTTTGAATAGAACCTACACTTTCCCCACTGTAGTACAGGGTACCGTAGATCTTATCAGAAGCAATGGTTTTGGAAGTACCAAAGGGACAAGAGACTTTTTATGATTCAAAGACTATTAGAATAACAATTGGGTTATTACTAAAGGACCCAGGAACAGAAAACTAAAATATCATTCACTAGCTTTGCTTAAGAAAAGGGCAACCTGGATATAAAAGCGAGAGAACGGCAATAAGTGCATCAACAATATTGGTCCGGATATTTCCATCTGCCTGAGAATAAGCATATCTGCAACACAACATAAAGTAACTGTTGATGCCTGAAATTTTTTTTCTGAAAAATCATCAAACTCTACATAGACTTTTGTGTTCTTCACGTTGATAACACAGCCTGTTAGGCTTCCTCTGTGTAGATAAAAACACCACCATAGCACCTACCTTCCAATGCCTTGAAATTATAGAGAAAATTAGGAGTGACGTTAGCTTTTCAACTTGCAAAGTTCGTTACTTAAGTCAGACTAAGAATCTAGAAAAAAAAAAGAAAAAATTCTTGCTAGAGAGGAAAAGATTTAAGAAATATCGACACGAACTTGGTATGCCATTTTGGCGGTTTCTCTAAACCGAGTCATCTTAGAGAGGAGCTGGTATTTATAGGAGTTGGTGGTACATCTTCTCAAGCCTTCATACGTGTGAGTCATCGAAGAACAGAAAATTAGCATTTGTTAAGGGGTTGTATGCTGGTATTGGATAATGAGTCACTACATAATAATCGCCTATAAGCTTGAATCGATATAATAATTACTTAAACTGTGGTTTGTACCATACAAAACCTTAAATGTAATGTGATAGTCTATAGTGACTTCAAGCCTCTCACTTGATACTCTTTTGCCATCCCCAATTTCATGCTGAATTTTAGGAGGTTGAGGCCATTTTCCTAACTTGACATTCTTAGCCCAGTGGAGATGGGGGCGACCCAAACTGTAGCAAAGCAATAGGTTGCATGCTGTTGGCATCGTAACTTTTGATTTGATTATGGGATTTGTTTCTTGTGTAAGTACCGACACCACGTTATGGGCATCGAGTGCAGGTGTAAGGCTGCCGAGGTATAATCTGAACAGTGGCCTTGATTTTTACCCCAAACATGAGTTCCCTAAGTCTCTACTAAAAAGAAGTTCTAATAGAAATTTACAACTTTCTCAATCCAGTGTTAGTTCTTGTGGCGGGTTATTTTTCTCGCTACCAAGGCCTTTTGAATTTCAAACTTCTTACAACTGTAAGACGCATTAACTCCGTTAATTTTATTTCAATTTTATTAGTCTTGAAAAGCACTGCATTTAAATGTGTTATTTAGAATTTTGCAACAGTAACATGTGTCACTTCAATAATGGATGACATTGATGATAGCACGTCTTTTCAAGGTGCGTCATTATTACAAACTAATGTAACGCAGTCTAAGATGCCAAAATCCAACAATTGAGTTGTTCACGTCGTCTCATTGCCCCTGGGACCTCTATAAATGCCCATTTTCTTCTCATTTCTTCCCATTTACATAGATTGCTCAACCAAATCCCAACATTGCTCAAGCTTTTCAAATCCTTTAAGTTTTTCATCTCCCCAATCTCCATTTGCAATAAGAAATATCTAACTCCCTTACTCGTTTTTTTTTTCTTAAGACATGATTTAGGAAAGCCTTCTGGTTCAGTTAAACAAAATAAGATGTAGTTCTTGGTATTATGCCTTTTGCCTTCCATAAGGCAATGCGAACATGTGTAAACTCGTAGGAAACTCTAACTGCATTAGGAATTAAGTTTAGTTAGTGGAACTTGTTATGTTGGACTATGGGGATGCTAATGTGAATGGCGGACTTGGTAGCCACGAAATTCAAAGCCTATAGGGCTTTTCAAGATAACTGGGTACTAAGGTCAGCAAATTTTATCAAATCCTGAGAAACAACGATCTAGGTTTTCTTTAGGTGTCCATGCACATCTAGAAGTTTGGAATTTGCAAGCCAACCCTATCTAGAGGCTTCTAGATTAACTTTACTTATTTATCTTGGCTGGGATGTATCTTAGCTAGGATGTATATGTTGCAACAGCAATACTTTAAGGATGAGTCCACCCTTGCGGAGATTGCATATATCTATACTCTGAGGAGAAATCTTGCTTTGAGTCCGAGGTGATATTACCTCCAGACCTGGTCTAAGACTCCCAATTCTGTGAAGAAAAATTCTTCCAACAATAAAGTTTGGAAGGACAAATGGTTTTTCATGGAAAGAGATTGGGATTTGCTTTTTTGGGATATTCCAAGCTCCTTCGGTATCGTCAGCAATTAGACGCATATGCCCAACTTAACCGAGGAGTTTAGGGGGAGGATGGCTACCCCAAAAGAGAATTTCAATGATAAAAAAGAACTATTTTCTGACTCATCCCTAGTGAGCTCTGGCTTGATGGTATTCTAAACTTTCCAGGTCGCCATAAACTGGGTCAAGGGTGGAAAGGGTAGTCCTTTGTTTTTACTGATATCGTGAATTGCATGTACACTTGTGTTTTTTTATTTTATTTGTGCATCTATTAAACCTTCTTGATGTCTTTTTACAGGAATGTTGGGTCGCAAGCTCAAGATGCCTTATCTTGCAAATAAGATTTTTGCGTCTCAGAAGGGAGGAGGGGCAAACCAACGTGCTACTGCCATTGCCCCCACCTCAACCTCCTTGCTAGATGGAGGACCCCAAGAAGTCCTCTCCCATGGACAAAGGAAAATAGAAAATGCTGCCCCAAACCCGCATTAGTAACAACAGTGATTTAAAAGAGGAGGAGGAGGAGGAGATGGTTCTTCTTCGCGACCCTAAGAGATGCAGGATGGGGGACACCGGCTCTGAAAGGCTAATGGGGGATGTTCCCAATCCTAAGGGGACTCGAGCTAACTTAGCCACATTCGAGGGAAGTGTTTCATCCAATTCGCGTCGGTTTGTCCTCCTTGGGTCTTTATCCCGAAACAGAAACGTCCCAGTCTCCATCTCTCAGTCATCAATGCAAACCTATCAATCATCAATGAGACACTTAGCCGAGAGATCGAGACCGTTAGCCCTGACACAATGGTGGATTTCATATGTGACATGGCCTTTACAGTAAATTCATTTGATATTTTCTTTTTTGCATTACTACTTACTTTGCGATCCTCATTACTACTATCTTTCTGCAACTAGACCAGTTGCTCACTTGACAGTAGGAGGAAATAAAGGAGCACATAAAGGGGACCTTCACCCAGGCCAAGGAGGTAGAAAAACTCTTGTAGGACATGAAGGTTCTATAGGGTTGAAGGGAGAGTAACCTAGAGAAGTTTAACCAGGTTAAGGAGAAATGGGAAGAACAGGTTGTCATTGCCATGTCAACGGCCTCTACGACGGACCAACAAGTCCTTCAACTCATGAATGATCTCGACACTATTAAGAAAATGTGAAACATGTCGACGAACCACGGAATTAGTACTAAGGCATTAGGTTGGAAATTTTTCAGAGTTGCACTCAGACTACGGCATTAGGCCAAGAATCCTTTTCGGACAACTGTTAGCACATCTGTTTAATATGAAATAACTAAAATAATTGATCAATTCTAAAAAAAATATCAACCGCTAGCAACCAACAATCACACCTCTCATTAATCCTCATCCTCATAACCCTATCTTTCAATTCAACTTTTCTGAGCGGGAAGACTCCCTTAATGACCTGGACGGTGATAAGGTTTTCCATAAGGAATTCTAGGACTCTTAATGGCATGATTGGTTTTCTCAGCTCTTTATCCAGTCAGTCCCTTTACAGTTGAAGCGGCAGTATATTTTTCTTTCAGGGTTGACTGCTGGGACTAGTGCCAGTATTTATTGAGGATTGTGCTCCTCGTGTCGGACAACCGTGTTCGCATTTCTTAGAAGTCATCATCGATGTCACTAGTCGGTATTTATAAAAATATATAAATATTTGAATACGTGAACCTCAAGATCCTAGGTTCGATTCCCATCCCATTTTAAGATTCCCATTTTAAGATTCTCTCTGTAAAGCGTTTAGAAGTCAGGCCGTGAGTTTTATTTAAACTGCTCCTCCAATAAACGATAGCAGACCAATTCAACTAATACTTGTACTCGATTCGATAGATTAAGATTTTTCACGTATACAGATACAAAAAATATATATATATACACGTAAAGAGAGTAAGAGATAATCATAAATAAGTTCTAAATTTTTATTGCTTTGGCAGGACAATCGATTTACAATGATAACTGTCGACCTATGGTAATATATTTTAAGCATGTTGGCATTCCATGACCATTTTAGTTTTCATCCATTTGGATGTTACAATTTATAGACACCTGGCCCTTGAACTTGGATAATTTCATACGGGCCTTCCCAATTAACCAGCAGTGTTCCTTCTTCGAGTATTTTCGTATTAAGAATGACCAATTTTAAGACGAGATTGCCCACACAGAACTTCTGAGGCTGAACCTTTTTGTTGTAGTAGTAGACAATACAACCCGTTAAGCTTTCCACATCTGTAAAAATATCATAACACCAACCTTTCAATGCTCTGAAATCACTAAGAAAACTAAGAGTGCCGCCGACTTTCTAGTATGTAAACTCCGATACTTAAACTAAGAATCTCAAAAAAAAAAAATCTTACCAAAAAGAAAAGATTTAAAAAATACTGACACAAGCTTAGTGTGCCTTTCTGACAGTTTTTCTAACCCCCTTCATGTTGGAGAGGAACTAATATTCATAGGCATTGGTGGTGCATCTTTGCAAGTCTTCACATATATAGATTATCGAAAAACAGAAAATCGACGTTTGTCAAAGGAGTTTACGTGCTGGTATCAGATAATGATTCGCTACATAATCATTGTCTAAGTTTGAATCGGTATAATGATTACATAAACTATAGCTTATATAATACAAAATCTTAAATATGACATGACAGTCTACAATAATCTCGAAATCTGATCCCATTTAACCGTCTTTGTTTTTAAGCTAGATTTTGTATAAACTAGAGATGGCAAATGGGCCGGCCCGGCACGGGCCCGGTCCGTGAACAGTAAAAGCCCGGCACGGTTCGGCCCGTTAAAAGGGCCGGGCCGAGCCAAAGGATTAAGCCCACGGACCAGGCTCGGCCAGGCACGAGCTCGTGATGGGCCGTGCCAAGCCCAGCCTGATTATTAAAATAATAAAAAAATATTATTAAAATAATAAAAATAATAAAAATATATTATTAAATTAATATTTTGGCCCTTAGGCACGGCACGGCCCTTTTGGGCCGTGCCTCATGGGCCATACCAGGCCTTTTATTTTTTTATCGGGCCCGGCCCGGCCCGGCACATTAGCCCGTGAGTGCCCTATTTTTATGGGTCAGGCCGGGCCAAGCTTGCCCATTTACCACCTCTAGTATAAACGTTGAGGTTATTTTTCTGACCCGACATTCTTGATCCTAGCGAAGATGGGGGCTGCCGAGATTGTAGCAAAACGGTAGGTTGCATGTTGTTGACGTCGCAACTTTTGATTCGGTTACGGGATTTATTTTTCATGTAGATTAGTGGTGTCTAACGGGCCGGTTCGGCCCGTGAACCGGACCGGACCGGCCCGCCAGAAACCGTAACCGAACCGGCCCGGATCACTGTTCACGCGGTCCGGGCCGGTTTCGGGCCTATATGGACGGTCCGGTCCGGTTCCAGAATTTTGGAACCGTGAAACCGGACTGTTACGGGCCCGTTTTCTGAGAACCGGAACCTGCGGGTTGAACCGGTCTGGCCTGCCGGTTCAACCCAGGCTTTGGGACCGTTGCAAATGCAACGGTCCAATTTTGATTTTGGCAACGGTCAATTTGACCGTTGCCACTTCCCCCCACCACACACACACACACCAAAAAAACTATAAAAAAAAACCCTCCCCTCTTTTATAATTTTACCAAAAAATTCTTTTATTAAATCTTCAATCTTCAATCTTCTTCGCCCGGATCTACAATTATTGTATTAAGGTTAGCGGTATTAATTTAAAATTTATTATAGCACAAATTATATTAATATTATTATTATTATTATTATTATTATTATTATTATTCATTTGAGTATTATTATTATTATTATTATTATTATTATTATTATTA
>JAVXUL010000009.1:14582867-14597218 GCA_035590515.1 Trichilia minutiflora
AATTTTCAAGTTAATATTACTAAATAAAATATTAATTAATTATTTTTATAAATAAAAAATTATTAAAACCGGAACCGGCCCGGAACCGAAACCGTTACTGTTCACATCCGGTTCCGGTCCGATTCCATATATCTCGAACCGCTGAACCGGCCCAGACCGGACCGTTTTGCCTCCCGGTTCGGGCCGGTTCCATTAAATTGGAACCGGCGAACTGGCCCGGACCGACCCGAACCCGCCGGTTCAGGCCCGTTAGACACCACTTGTAGATACTGGCACCGTGTCATGGGCATCAGGATGCAGGTGCGAGGCTGTCAGAGTATGACCTCTATAAACTTTTACCCCAAACAGTAACTATGCAAAAGTTATCTATGCTATTAGATGATGGAAACGATTTCACGTAAGAAACAAAGTGCACAATTCATATCTGAATCTCTTTCACATCGTATTACTATCCTCCATGTTCCTGCATGCGAAGGCTTTGGGGTAGCAGATACCACATTAAAACGAAAGAAGAATCTAAAAGACTGAACCTTTTCCCATCTGTTCCATTACGCCATATTTTGAAAAGTCCACATATGGATAAACTTCATATTTTGGTTTAAACAATTAAATTATAGTATAAATCACAACAGAAATATAAGAAAAAAACAAAGAACTCCATGAAAGTGAGTTCATGAAACTGATTATATATCAAGGTATAAAAGCAAGAAACAGCCAAAAGGAACATTGACGATATTGGTAAGAATAGTTCCATCTGATGGAGGATAAGCATGTCCCTAGCACAAGCAGTTATCTAACTTGATGTAATCAGATGAAATATTATCCATATCACACAAAGATGGAAATGTAAAAGGTAAAGTTTTTGAGACAGCTGTTATCAGATTTTATAGTAAGAGAAAATCTAAAAGATCAGGCATCTGCCATTGGTTCCAGCAAATTGGATTTACTAAAGCTTCATGTGGAATATCATTCACATTTTAATTGAAACAGCCAAAATCTAGCCTCCAGCACTAAGCAACAAAAGAACTCCCAAAACGTGAGTTCACATGTAGTATACTTTATATTTGATTGCACGTATGATGCAACATGTAGTTACAATATAAAGAACTTCAGAACCATTTTATGATTGCATTCTTGAAGATTGGAAGTAAAAGCTGGCCACCAGACAGGATCATGCCTGGGTTGGTTCCTAATCAGTCAGACTTGAGATATTCCTTTAATTAATCCCAAATTTCCTCCTTGCAGACCCGTCCTTACAATTTAAAGGATGATTAGATGCTGGTTAACGTAGCCCAAGTGACAAACTTCTGATAATTTTCTTTTGGAACTGTTCAGCTTATACTTGAAAATTTTCAGGTTGAACCTGACTTCTTCAAATGGCTTGTTCACCCCTTTGTATATCCCATTTTATATTAACAATAGTCTTTTCATTTCTTATCAAAAAGAAGAAATGCTGTTTGTATATTTCCCCAGATGTTTGTATTCTATTCAAACAATTTTCATATTTCATGGAACCAAATTGACTTAAAAATAGCTTTAGGATCTACCTTAGGAACCTTGTGTGAAATAAGCTTAGCCCCTGCTCTTGTTGAATTTCTAGATCATCAAGCATTGTTTTCTTCTTTTTGGTGAGTCGCTGATCCCATGTTTGAATCTAAGAGGTGCATTCTTTATACGAGTCTGGGGTAACCAGGGGGTTTTAGCCAGCCTCTGCACCATAACACTAGGTGGTCCCTGGACGTGCTAGTCGGTTGCATCTATCGCTGGTTCTGTGTTCGGCTGGACGCCATGGTTTGAGCACCGCAGGGAGTTGGTGTTTTCCACTGTATAACAACAAAAAAAAAAAATGAGTAGCACCTAAAGCTCCAGGCAACATCTATCCAAGAAATTTGAAGGTATTACCGTGCAATTCATCATCTATTACACCAAACTGCATCCAGGAACTTTGAAGGCATTCCTCTCGTCCATCACTCTCCTCAAACCCTCTGCATCCCCAAACCTTCCAACCCCAGCAAGAATGTTATACATAAGCACATAATCCCCACCATATCCTCTCTCCATCTCTAATAGCTTTTTTGTCACCCTCTCACCAATCTTAGCATTACCATGAAAGCTACAAGCACCTAAAAGGGTCCTCCAAATAACAACATTAGTAATCTCACTTGGAATCCCCAAAGCTATCTTCTCTGCTTCCTCTAACCTCCCAGCCCTTCCCAATATGTCTATTAAACACCCATAATGCTTAATACCTGGTAAAACTTGACACTCTTTAACCATTGTATCAAAAAACTTGAGCCCCTCCTCAACTAATCCTCCATGACTACAAGCATTCAAAACACTCAAGCATGTTACTCTATTTGGCTTCAGACCAACTTTCTGCATCTTCTCGAAATATTCTACTGCTTCTCTTCCCAGTCCATGCATTGCAAACCCAGATATTATTGAAGTCCATGACACCAAATTTTTTCTCTCAACAGGTATCTCCTCAAAAAATCTTGATGCACTCAGTATGCAGCCACATTTTGCATAAGTATCGATTAAACAATTTGAGACACGTATATCAAATGCATTAAACCCTCTTTTCTCTCCATACCCGTGAATCAATTGACAACTCCTAACATCCCCGGTTTGCCAAATAGCCGGTAAAACAGCCAAAATAGTTATCTCACTAGGTTCTATAAACTCACACACAACCATTCTTCGAAATAAAGATAAAGCCTCATTAGACCGATTTATCCTCGTGTACCCATCTATAATCCCAGTCAGTGAGACAACACTCCTACAAGGCATCTTTTCAAAAAGAAAACGTGCATATTCAAGTTCACCCAATTTCACTAAACCAGTAATCATAACGTTCCACGTAACCAAATTCCTTTCAGGCATTTCATCGAACAGTTTAACACCGGCCACTAAAAAACCTAATGAAAGATACATGTTAACCAAAGCAGTGTTCACATAAACATGAGAAGAAAATCCCACCTTGGTAGTGGCAGCATGAAGCTGCCTGCCCAAGTTTGGATAGCTTAAACTAACGCAGGTTTTGATAAGAAAAGAGTAAGTGAAGGTATCAAAGCAAGGTGGCAATGAAGAGTGAGAGTGTAGGTAAACTTGTTGAAATTGTTTATAGAGCAAGAAAGCATTTTGAGGAGATTCACAGAGTGAGTAGCAGTGAAGGAGAGTGTTGAAGAGGAGTGGAGATTGCAGTAGCAGCGAGTTGGTGGTGAGCAAGTGAGAGTGGATTTGGATGGTAATATTATTTGATGGATGATTTTGAAGTATAGAAAACAAATATTTTTGTTTTTTCTGTTGCACGTCTTCTTCTTCTTGTTGTTGCATGAATTGGTAATGCGTTTGCGAGGAAACAAACGAAATCTGTTTTGGTTTTAGTTTGCTTACTTTTGTGTTTGTGAAGCAGAGAATGAAAGGGGGTTTTCTCAACTTCAACATTGTTTTGGGAGCAATTTGGCGATCCCAAATGAGTTTTATGCAAAAGAAACAGAACGAAAACATTGAACAGTAAACAGTAATTTTTTAAACTCATTTTGAAATGACTGTTCAAATTTATGATTATGTTACAGTAATTTAATATTACGAATTCATAAATTGATGAAAATATAAATAATATAAGAATTAAGAGAGAAGAACGCGAGCAACCACTAAATTGAAAGTGGATTTACTGCATTGACCCAAAAAGGAGCAAAAGAAAAAAGACAATATCTTTACTGAATGTATAATCTATGATTTATGATGTACCATTAACATGATTTAACAAAATTCTGCTCAAAAAAATTTTGGAAAGGACTTCTTTCCATTTACATTGCAACAGATATGAGTTGTAACCAACAACAGATCACTTTCGCAGTCGTTTTCCAAATGTCATCGCCAATAATGTAAAATTCTGTACCAACGTTTTCAAATTGTAGTTGGAAAATGCTTTAGCTAGGATCATTGACATGCTTGTATCCAGATTGATCTTCAGCAGCGCACTGTAATACAGTTGCCATCCCTCCACCGGATTGACTAAACTTGTTTGTATCACAGATTCAGAAATACCAAAGCTAGAGGGCAATGGTTTCCTTTACAGCAAGTACTCTCGATGTATAAGGATTGTATATTAAAAAGAACGATGGCATTGGGTACATATATGGGTTCTACAATTCTGTCATGCTCTGCCTGTATAGGAAGACTTTACATTTTCCAGATGATACAAAGCAGTAGGTACCTAGACCAAACACAAAAAGAAGACACTACTTACTATTACTAGTATGGTCATATTGCAAGGTACTCGATAGAGAAGCACCAACCATTGAGAGAACAAAAGCCCATTGGCAGAAGTTCATGGATCTTAGGGGTGCTTCAAAACATGAGAAGGCAATAATTTATAGAGAGCTAACCAGACACAGACAGGATATAGAGCTTCTCAAAAGTGAAGTAGATATTTAATTTGCTTTTGCAGCAGCAGGATTCCGTCCAAACTGGATGATCATTGGTTTTCCTTTGAACACATAACCATTCACTAAATTCTGCAACCAGTTGTTAAGATCGTATATTGAATGAGTACAGGAAATTACTTTCGCAAACAGATAGACCAGCTGCAGTAGTTAAGAAAACCTGCAAGTGCCAAATATACTATATACACAAGCTGACATACTCCAGGAGTAAGACAATTGGAACATCAAGTTGCATTGTGTGAAATACATACCAAAGCACGATGGGCAAGTTCAACTGATGGAAATGCCACAAAGGCCTGGCCTCTCATTCTTCCCTCCTGCAATTGGATGCTTTTCAGAATTCAGAAAATTCTCACTGAAAGAAAATTAAAAACAAGAAAAAAGTACAACACTTCACTCATTAACCCACGCTTCCACTCAATAATATACCTAGGATGCTTTCTTAGTTCAATACATATTCTTACAAAAAATAAGAAATGTTATGACAAAACAATGTAATTTATCATTCCACAAGTTCACTAGATTGTGCACTGAAATCCATCGTAACATTATCATATTGGTGCAATGTGCATTGGAGAAGTGGCGCCTGACAGCAGTCAATACTTATTGCTACACAAGTAAATTCGCTCTTCTGGGCTAGATTTGCAGTTTTGGCTTCCGTCAAATATCAAGACTTGGATATATTCAGTAGCAAACCAATATTAAAATCTTGCTGGTTTGTTGCTGGAGTGAAAACTTTTGAAGTTGCTTATTTAAATGAAGTTATGTGTATGTGTCAATATAAGTATGTACATGTGTTTATCCATCAATCTCACCTGCATTAGCTTTACGCTAAGACCAGATTTAGCTGCATCAATGCTTCCAAACAACGATCCTACAGAACAATATAAGCAAATAATAACAATAATGATGACAATTTTAAACTATCTTTCCTATAAAATATGCAAAGACAAGAGTAAGAGAAATATAAGATTTCATAAACCAAAAGGGTTTAAATAAGATTCAGTTTTTGGGTATACAATCACAGAACTGACTTTAGTGTTATCAAGTTTTTTTTTAAAAAAAAAATGCAACCATTATATAATGAATGTGCTATTTAAGCTTGAATAGCTAAATTTGGGCGCAGCAAGCATAAAGATTTGTGAGCTCACCAAATATGAAGTAAAAATCATCTGAGACAACATCTTTTGCTAAATTCTTTATATACAACACAGGAGCGGGATTCCCAGCAGTGTAGTTCTGCGAGGTTCAAGAAGAGCTTCAAACTAATTAATCCATGGCTACACATTTTATATACTAACTGAATCACAGATTTGTTAAATGCATCTGACTAATCATAGTAGTCCTTCAGATTTAAAGAAAAATTGCTAATTAGCACCTTAGTCAAGGAAAAATTCTGCCAATGTAAATAAGAACTACTTATATTTCCATCATATTTATTTTCCTAGAGATATAATATTAGACATATATGACATTCATGCTATCACTTTAAAAAATAAAGTTATCAGTTACAATCAAACCAGAAAAAGATTAGATTTCAACCTGGTCATTTTGTTGGTAATTGCTGCCTGTTCATTTCATTACTAAAAGTTTGCTTATAATGATTTTGATACCTTAAACATTGGAAGTGACAAAATTTCCTCTGGAGGCAACTTCCCCTTCTCCAGTTCTTCTGGGGCAACAAAACGTTTAGTATCAGAAGCCTCTTTGTCGGGCTCCTCTACTTCTTTGGCAGTGCTATCATCTTTAACCTCATTTTGAATTACTTTAGGAGCAATTTTGATCTGTGACAAGACACAAAGAGTATCCAGTCTTTCTGAAAAAGACAAATCATTTGAAAATGATTTATTTCAGATAAGAATGTAACCTGCAACACAGGATTCTTCTTTTTTATCACTGGAATTTCTTTTGGAATTAAGGTAGCAGGTTTCACTCCAACAACCTCATGAGCCACATCCTTATCAATTGCAGGGCCAACAATAGATTCTCGCCGGGCACGCTTTCTTCCTAGTTTTGTTACTCTTGAATCTCCAAAGGAACTAACTTTGTCATCATCCTGCTAAGAAAGTGCACCCATGAAACAATTGAAGAACAAGGAGTAAAGTTTGAATACAAGTGCAGGAGGGAGAAAAATTCAAAACCGGACATGGGAAAAATGCCTAGCAGTATTCATACTCTCATGTGTGCACAAACTATCATTCTTCTTAAATGGAGCCAAAGAAAAAGTTGATACTTCCCATTCAAAAGGTTCAAAAAGCAGAATAAATGATATTTTCCAAGGATCACATGATATGTGGGCTCATAAATAGCATACATCTTTGCAGAACGAGGTTACCTCATCTGAAGACTCCATTTCTGACTCACTGTTTGATAAATCTGCCACAGGAGGAGGTGGTGGTGGTTGTAGTGCTGGTGGTGCATGAACTGCATATGGAAGAGGTGGTTGTTGGGGTGCTGGCACTGGAGGTGGAAGAGGTGGTGTGGGGAGAGCCATACGAAATGGAGCTGGAATATTCATTTTGTTCATCAAGTGCAATACCTAAAAATTGAAAGTCCATACATTCAGCTAACGGTCAACTAGATTAAAATCAAATTAAATTAATTACTTTAATCCACTTTATTTATATCAAAATGCAATTACCCTCCACTTTCAAAACCTACACTCACTGACAAGGCTTAAATAGAATCTACACTTTCCCCTCTGTAGTACAGTACAGTGTAAGGCAAATTCAGATCTTATCAGAGTACCAAAGGAATAAGAGAATTTTATAGAGTCAAAGGGCATTAGAATAACCATCTGATTATTACTGGGAACAGGAAACCAATATATCATTTAGTAGCTTTGCTTAAGATCAAGGGTAACCTGAGTATAAAAGCGAGGAACAGCAATAAGCGCATTAACAATATTGGTCAGGATATTTCCATCCACCTGAGGATAAGCATATCTGCAACACAATCAGGTTATGAAACCATCTAAACAAATCACAGCTATCTATGTCATTACATAATGGAACTGGTTTCAAATAAGAAACAAAATACAAAATTTAGATATAAAAATCTCTTTCATAACATATTAATGGATTACAAATTTATGCATGCCAAAATTTGGGGGAGCAGTATCACATTAAAACAAAAGAAGAATCTAGAGGACCGAACATTCTCCCATCACGCCGTATTTCATAAAAGTCCACATATGGATAAACTTCATACATTGGTTTAAACAATTAAATTATAGTATAAATCACAACAGAATATATAAGGAAAAAAACAAAGAACTCTACGAAAGTGAGTTCATGAAAGCAAGGAACAGCCAAAAGGAACATTGGCCATATATGTCAGAATAGTTCCATCTGATGGAGGATAAGCATATCCCCAACACAAGCAGCTTATCTAACTTGATATCAACAGATGAAATATTATCTATATCACACAAAGATGGAAAAGTAAATGGGAAAGTTTTTGAGATGGCTGTTATCAGATTTACAATAAGAGAAAATCTAAAAGACCAGGCATTTGCCATCCATTCCTGTAAATCATATTTACTAAAGCTTCATGTGAACTATCATTCACAATTTAATTGAAACAACCCAATTTTAGCCTCAAGCACCAAGCACAAAAGAAGAACTCCCAAAAGGTGAGTTTACATGTAGTATACTTTATATTTGGTTGCATATATGATGCAACATGTAGTTACAATATAAAGAACTATGGAACCATTTTGTGATTGCATTCTTGAAGATTGGAAGTAAAAGCTGGCACCAGACAGAATCAAGTCCTGGTTGTTTCCCAATCAATCAGACTTGAGATATTCCTTTAGTTAATCCCAAATTTGCTCTTTGCAGACCTGGGCAAGGTACTTTTCCCATTACAATTTAACGGATGATTACATGTTGGTAAGTGTAGCCATAGATACAAACTTCTGATAATTTTCTTCTGGAACTGTTCAGCTTATACTTGAAAATTTTCAGGTCAAACCTGGCTTCTTCGAACAGAGTGTTCACCCTTTCTATATCCCTCTTTATATTAATACCAGTCTTTTCATTTCTTATCAAAAAGAAAAAATGATGTTTCCCAAATCAGAATGTTTGCCAAGTCAATTCATGGACCATTAACCAATGAGACTCAGGGAAGTGGTCAACAGAATGCATGTAAAGGTGCATATTGCCATACAGCTTTGTAATATATACACAAACAAGTTTCATACAAAGAGAAAACTTCAAAGAGGCCAAAACAAAAAGCATACTCGAGGTGAGGAGGAAATGGATAATCTACGCCAAGTCTTGGAGCTATTGGCTCGCTACTAGGTAGAGATCCTGAGTTCAAACCTTCACTCTGATCTCTGGCCATAGCATCCTCCTTCATCGAAGACAGGGGTTTAGCTTCAGTATGTCTAAGATTATTGTTCTCATTCAGCTTCCTAGCTCTTTCCACTGTTATGACTTTACCAAGAAACCTCAGCCTGATCAGAATAACAAGATAATGATATACTACTCATTTTTGACTTGGAATCAACATAGGTGAGAAGGGAATATGGACAGATATAGATAGATAGATAGATAGATAGATAGAGATAGAGATAGATAGATAGATAGATAGATAGATAGAGAGAGAGAGAGAGAGAGAGAGAGAGAAACTAACACAAATGCTCAATTTTAGATAAGCAAATAATTTATTAGGAAAATGAAAAAGAAGAGAAGTAAGCTCAAGTACACGGCGTGTCTACATGTAGCCCTTACTCAAATGGCCCAATAATCATTAAAATGAAAAGAATCTTTGCAAAAATACAAAAGATTTTCAAAGAAGAAGAAGAATAGAGAGAGTAGAAAAAGAAAAAAGAGCCCCTTCCATGGAAAAAAATATCTGAGAAGGATTAATCTCATAACAGACTCTTGATGGAATCAGCTCACTCCAAATACTAAACAAATGCCTGAGATTGAAGTTTACCCGTTTAACTGTTGCTGTGCTTGAGAAGCCATTGCTTCATTCTTGAAATCCACAAATGCACAGTTTCTCAACCTGCATAAAACAAGAAACAGTTCATACATGCTTTTTTGGTTTGCAAAATAACAACCAAAACCTTGCCTATCGATTATGCATATTGTTCAAATGCATCAGCCACAATGCAGGAAGAACCTAATGCCATCCCGAAATAATATCAAGGAAAGGCTTGTGCACAAGTGGTTAAAGACAACAGGAATAGAAAGCATGAGTGCAGTATCATTCTGTACTTAATAACAACTATTGCTTGAAGACGGTTTACATAATATGTAGAAAAACTCGACCAAACCAAATATGGAACATCAAAAAGCAGAAATATTTAGTTCAACATAAGCAAATTCAAATATTTGAGACGCATGCAGCTGAAAATAACCATGTTAAAGTGCCTACCACACCATCTGATAATTAGATTGATAACAGAAAGCCGAATACTCTCATGACAGACAACCATACCTCTATGTCTGGGAAGCGGAGTCTCAAAGGAAAAGAGGCGGAGAAAACTTGCACACAGAGATACAGCAAAACACACACACACACACAAACACAAACAGGTGTTGAAGTGACAAATTTTTGTGAAAATTGGCAATCAAAATCAACATACAGGCAAATTAGGTAATTCAAAGGAGATACTTTAACTAATTTGAACAAATGAGAGTATACCACCAATTATAACACTAATAAGAATATTTTTAAGAATATACAACCATTCACTATTGCTTTAGAATTGAGTTTACTTAAATCCCCAGCGACTAAAAAACCCTTACGCGTATCCAAATTACATGGAAAAATCCAAACCGTTCATAAATGAAAAATCAAAAGCCTCTAATTCCCACTTACCACTAAAGAAAATAGTAACAAAGTTATAACATGATTACCTTCCGGCGGAGCAAGGACGGACAGAGGAAGCTCCATAGTGGGAGAAGAGTCGAGAAAGGGTTTCGAGAGGAATAGCTTCAGGGAGATGTTTTATCAAAAGGGTGGCTACCGAATCTTCCGTTCTCAAAGGCTTGTATTCCATTTCTTGCATGCTATGAGACCCAAATGGAGCAGTCGTCATTGCTGCATCCACAGATTTCGCTTTCGTAGTTTCTACAAAAACATTACTCTGAAACACATAAAATATGTTTTTAAATTTTCAGTTCTACGTGTTATGCCGCCGATACCCTACAGACTACAGTTGTGACTTTGTTTCAGCTTCGATGAGTTCCCCTGCGCCAAAATGATAAAAACGGGTCGACCCGTTTTCTGTTATGGGCCCCTTGACCAGGTAAAGTGGGCCGTTGTGGTATCTGTGTTTCGGTCCCTTCGACTAGGCCTCGATCATGATATTAAATTAGAATATGGGCCACGTTTAGGCATCCACTCTATGAATCCAGCACAGCCCAATTATCTGAATAATAATAATAATATAATGTTAGTATGCTAACCCCATCCACACAATTGATGTGACAGTATTACATTATCGCCACATATCTTACATTTTTTTATTTTTATAAATTTTTTATTTTAAAAAAATAAAAAATAATATATTTATTTTTTGAGGAATTAAATAATTAAATTCATGTCTTAGCAATAAAATAAATAATAAGTTATAAAGGCAAAAACAATTTAAATATTTTTTTAATTTTAAAGCACAAAAACATTCAAATGATAATGAATTATCTAAAAGAAAATGATAATCAAAATTCAATGTAGAACTCTAAATAAATATACGATAAATTGAAAGCTCTTAAATGACCTAAAAGAAAATGAAAACAATAATTGCACTTTTATTTAATTTTAAAAATATGGTAATTAAAAATTTTTAGGAAAAGAGTTTTGTTAGAGATGAAAATATAATATTATTCCTACATTTTTTTGAATAATATTATTAATTTTTTTAAAGATTAAACAATGATACCAAGTAAATCTCACATTATTTAAAATTGATCAATCATAAAAGTATTTATGATAATAAATAAAAATTTTAATATATATATGATATAATTTTATTGAATATTCTCATTTAAATTGTCATAAGAAAAAAATTTTGTTAAGATAAATAATAACTTTTATTTGATAACCAATATTTATTAGCCACACACTCAATTAAATTTGACAATTAGGCTTTATTTGGTTGTTGCACTTAATTAAATTAAATCTTATTTAAAGAATAAAATAATTAATGATAGTATAATAATTAATTAAATTAAATCTTATTTAAATAATAAAATAAAGTTTATTTATGTCATGTTTTAGTCTATAGAATTTACACTTGACAATCGCTATAAACTTGTATTATACATTTTAAACTCGCGAATATATATTAAGACCCTGTAAAAAATAAATCAAATATATTTTTAAATATTATTCTAACAATCAATTTCTTCGTCACAAACCCATCAATACGCAACCAAATCGACATCAATTTCAATATCTCATCTTATTTTCAAAGAAAACAAAACATAACTCAAAAATAATGTCCCAAGTTCTATAAAATATATAACAGTTCCATAATTATCAAATATTACAATAAGCCAAAATATATAAAAATGTCTTCACTTTAAATCAAATTTATTCTTGTTTCAAATAAAAACATAAAAATTTATTTAATTACGTCACAATTGACTTAATTCAAATGATATATGAGAAGAGAAAGAAATTTATCTGAGAATTTAACAACTTTAGCTATACACCACCACTCAAACTTATAGCTTAATCTAATTCTACCTAAAATTGAGAAGAGAAAGGGGATGAGTATATGAAAATAAATTTCGTAAGTAAACTAAGTTATAAATAAGCAAAAATATTATTTAGATCATCAAAATTCAAAACTAAGTATTTTATTTATAAAAGTATTTTAAAAGAAAGTTAAAATGAAATTATTTATTTTTATTTGAAAACATGGTCTATTTATATAAAACATTAGGCTGGCCGCCATGCCCCTTAGTTACCCTAGTCTTGAGCAATCTCAAAATCGTTAGTTGTTTTTTAATGTAGTTAAAAACAATAAGTTTTTATCAAATTTATCATGTATAGTATAACAAAATAAAAGGATGTATGCATTTAATTTTAAAACATAATTATCACTTACATTGGTCTCAAATAGTAATATGGTGACACCCGTGATTAAACTAGATGAAACTTATAGATGGGTATATCAATATCATTATCTCACAATATCATCAATCTTACCCTTTATTCGTACACCTCTCTGTAAATCTCTATATACCTAGGCGACATCTCTCTAAGTTCTTCTTAAGCTATCACTTTGTAACTATAGTAAATATAATTTTGGGTGTGAGCCCCGTGCTTAGATCTCAAGGACATATCTATAATTTTATACTTTCACCGTTCATGCATTTGCATCCATCCTGTATCCCGTGTGCATGTTGGCGTAATTTTGTAATTATTTTGAGAGTTGAATTGCTTAAGATGAAGTTTTGGGTTGTGAACACAAGGATCTCAATGAAATTAAATATTAGTTTTATTTTGAGTAAGACCCCAATGATATTTTTCAGTTAAGAAAAGAATTGGAGAGAAATTGTGCAATTCATTCGAACGAAGGAGTTAGATCGTTCGAGCAAAAATCTTAGTCTCGGATTCGTTCGATCAAATAGTAATTCGTTCGATCGAATCGATGGTTTCGTTTGAATGAATGTTTAATCGTTTGAACAAAAACTTGAGAAGCTCTTTGACTTTGAAAGTGCCAAATTCGTTCAATCGAAGCTCGGTTTATTTGATTGAATTCATATTTGTTCGAATGAATCCCCCGATTCGTTCGATCGAAGGCATGGTTCGTTCGAATGAATCCTAATTTGTTCGATCGAATCGGCATGAATTGATGATTTTACCCGTTTTTAGAAGATTCTTCTTTGTTTAACTCAAGGCCAAAAATACAATTTCACCCCCATTTTTATAAAAAGGGGAGTTGAGCCATTTTTCCCCTCATTTTTCTTCTCCTTTCTCTATTTCTCTCATTCCCTCCCGTCCTCTCCTCTGTCTTACAAACCCATCTCCCTGTTCTTGTGTTTTCTTTGATTTTTTCTTAATTTCTCACTACATTGCACACAATAAATACTTTATGGGCTTTGATTTGGTATTTGGAGCATAGGATTGAGAATGGGGAGCTAGGGATTTCGAATTTTATTTTGGGGCTTTCTGGATTTGAGGCCAAATCGGAACAAACCAACTATACCATGAGGTAACTTGCTTTGTTTCTAACTCGTCTATGTGTTTTATTATGCAATGTGACATATTTTTATAAAATGGATATTGTTGTACACTCAAAGGATTTTTGTTAGATTTATCGCACATATTTTAATTTTCGGGCGTTATTCGGATTGTAGTGAAGTCGGGAGAGTCGTAAAATGTTAGAAATATAAATTTGAAGAAAATGGATAGATATAAACAGTAACCTAGTTATTGTTCTAATAAGCGTATGGGGTCTATCTATTTAAATTATGAAACCGAATCGAATTACGTTAATATAGCTATAATGTAGGTTTGTGATAGTAATGTATGGGTAATTAGACAAATAATGAGAATTTAATCGATTTTGTGTATTATCCAACTTTAAAAAATCTGGGCTATCAAGCATATCATGCATACTAGTCATATTCACATTTTGGTATATATGATTAAGCGACGGAGCGCGAGCGAGGAATTCGCGTACCGAGCCTAAGAACGAAGGAATCTAGAGAGTATATACCCTCCCTAAGAGTGAGTGAACCCTTTTTTATTTTAATATTTCAAAAATAATTTTAATACTTTTATGTATACGTTTGATAAAAGTTTTTCTTTTATATATATATATATGTTGCTTTTGATTTTATACATATTTGGTTGTATATATGGATATCAATAGATTGAAATGAAAATGTTTATTGAAATTATGGCCGGAGAGCCTGATGGTTTTATTGA
>JAVXUL010000009.1:14605669-14626960 GCA_035590515.1 Trichilia minutiflora
CATCTATCATTATATCGATCAATTTGCCTTTACCGTTCTGTATATAAAAAAAGGTAGATATGAGGTTTAATTAGTTATTAGAAAATAAAGGATTAAAATGCAACAAAATAAAGATTTTCTCTGTTTATTTTAATTCATTTTTATATTTTACACAATTAATTTTTACCAAATATTATTCGACTCAAACAAAAAGATTATTTATTTATCCTACTGCATATGTATCCAAATTAATTAACTATTTCTCCAATTTCTTCCTAATCTATTATTCATATGAAAGTTATACTTGATATATATTAAGAGAAAAGAAAAAATACATAATTAAATATTATTAAGATTCAAAATGCATTTTTTATTTTGATCTATTAATAATATATGTAATTGAATTTTAATTAATTCAATAATTAGTAAAAAAAATTTAAAAAGTATAAAAAAATCTGAAATTGAGAATGATTTAATTATAAATATAAATTTTATGAACTAAAGATCAAATGAATTATTGAATATTAAATTCATATGAACATCTAAATTATATTTAATTGATGTTCATGAATGACTTATGAACAACTAATTTTACAAAATAAAAAGTACTGTTACTTTATTAAAAAAATAGTAAAAACATATTAATCAAAATATATTAATGTCATCCATGCATGCATGTATGTACATCTCAATAAAAAGAGGACACACATGAAAATCATTATAAACTTTTTAGTTAAATTCTATCCGAACTTTTTTTTAAAAAAAAAATAGTAATAATATTCTTGTTCAAAAGTCAAAAAGTATCACCCTTTAATTAAATGTATTTATTATGTATTTCACTGTGGTCACACTGTTAGAAAAAAAATTAAAAATTAAAAAGAGAAAATGATAAATATTTGTAAATGATATATATTTTAAATTAATATAATATCTGTACCATAAAATGAAACCCTTATATACATTAAGATAAAATTATGTAAAATAATACTAATATATATATAATCATACCATATTATAATAAAACCTCTTTGTCAATAAAATTTGGTGGGAGATTGATTTTAGATTAGAGGTCAATGTTTTTATGAAATTTCTCATCATTTGCTATTATGACTCTTCATAGATTTATGATATAACGAATGACTGGCTGATTGACTTACTCTTTTGTTTATGAATTATAGAAATCTTCTCATCTTATCTCAAGATACAATTAAATTTCTAATTAAAATTAATAAAATTTAGATGTTCAAAAATGCAAATTTTAACAAAGAAAAGGTAATTAAAATGGTACAAAATATAATTGTTAGAGGTAGATTATGGACAATTATTTTTTCTTAAAATTTCTCGTAAGAAGAGAATTTGATTAATATATTAACGGGGATAACCCAAAAATCTCTAAAATTAACCACCTACTTATATATAAAAATCATCCTTTTTCATAAAAAAAAAAACGTTTTAATTTGATTTTAAAAAGAAAAAGTGCATAAATAACTTGACTAAAATTCAAATTTATTTACAAAAAATCTTCGATTGCCACATTATTATTATTATCGTAAGATTCATTAATTGGTATATTAAAACATTAGAGATTTTATATATCAACAGTAATATATGAGTAATATTTAATTACTTTAATTTATTGGTATATAAAATCTTCTACCATAGAAAGAAGAGGATGGATGACCTACAAATTTGTCTTGTTATGCATCTATAAGCTTTGATACTATTTTGAGAAAACGATATCATACAATAAAACTTGATTATCATACATATGTATGGTTCAATTAGATAATGATAATTTTTTTCACTTATTTATTTTATAAAAATTAATAACAATTATATGGAGAGTATTTTTTTATTTATTCGAGAAATTAATCCTTTATTTTTTATTGAAATTAATTCAGTCAATTACCATAAAAAATGTTAATAAAATGACAAGGAATTTTTTGTCCATTTTTTTGTAAGGAATGAAAAGGAATAATAAACGTCGTTGTTGGAATTGTATGTATCAAAAACATTATCCTTAAGGTATATTTATCTATTTATTTATTAAAATAAATTTATGAATTAAAAGTAAAAAAAGGAAAAAAAAGAGAATAAATTATGCATGGAGCAAACGTCATTGTTGGATATATAATTATGGATTTTTCGAAGGGACAAAACAATATAAGTCGGTGTGGCGGTATGAGCTAGAAAACGTCTTCAATTTTACTCGAATTTACAAAAGTTATATCATTTAGATCTTCAATTAGTATCTAATTTACAAATAATAATATAATTTTTTATTTTATATCAAATAGATCCCTATTTATAAGTTTAAATTATTGTCTTTATTAGCCAGATTACAAAAATTTTAGGTACCTAAATGATAAAACTTAATTGAGATGATGAAAGAAGAAAGTTTAATTTGCTACGGGGAAAACTATAAAATAATGAAAAGGGTGGAATGAATTGATTGGTTGTTGTTTCCATGTTTTCATGCAACAAATAAGGTGGATTAATAGAGAATTAAGAAAAATATGTTGTATTTTTAATTTTGATTTTTTTTAATGTTTTGTTAATATTATATTCTTACTGCAATAAAATATTGGGAAGGAAGGAAGGCTAGCTATCTGGGTATGGTGGAGAGATAGTGGTGGTACCAGAAAAGGAGGTTAACTTTCCTGCAAGTATGACAACCAGAGAAAGCTTAGCTTTGAAAAGAGATTAATTTAATGAATACACACCACATGATTAATTTATATATAAACAAATAATATATTATGATCACATGACTCATCAAAACTTCTCTTGCAATAGCAGAAATGTTTTGGTCCATCTGTTTTCAGATCATTGGCGTATGCTTTTTCCCTTCAAACGTAGCACGTGTTTTCTGTTTTCGGTTATCTGCATTTTTACCTATATTTGCCAACTGATTCAAAAGCAATATATGATGAGGAGGAGGATGACGATGATATACATCACATAAACATTCATTCATTACATCTATATATTATTGGAATTGAAATGGACCTGCCTACTTTTTATTATCAGCCATCTGATCATATCTATTCGAAATCATCTTGTGCTATGAAGATAAGATTAGGGATATATATTGCAAATTAATTGTATTCTGGGATATGGGTTTGACAAATTTTATAAATATACAATATGTATGATGATGATCAAGATTCTTTTGTTAATGTGTGAGCTTAAATAATAAATAACTTAATTTATACAGTATAAAAATAATTTAATTATTAATAATTAATGATATGATAATGATCCAACAATTGATGAAAAGTTTAATTATTGTAACAAGTTGTCAATTAGAAATTAAATACCAAATTCGTACTAAGAATTTAATTATGTCCAATGTACCAACAAATTAAGTTTCTTCGGACAGAAGATTGAGAGGGCATGAGCAGGTTGTCCAAGAAACCTATGCATGAGTATGACAGTTATTGTGTAAAATACTTGGAAACTCTCAAATAGATAAAGAGAATAGGAGCATCTTTTTCCATAGATTTAGGGAATCATACACGTGATTGATGATCAATGAAGAATGATGTGTGGTGAATTAATGTTAATTAAGAAGTTTAGTGTACAATCATCCCACTTGTTTACACATTGAATATGATGGAAAATTAATAATCCTAGCTTATTCATCTCTATTTACTAATTCAATTATATTAATATGCGTATATTTATCTACTTGATCAATAAGAGTAAACGGAAGCTGTTAATATTATGAACTTTTTTGACTAATTAAGCTCATCTCAATAATTTTTTTAATTTTGGATTGACAATTAAATTTAGGAAAAAACAAAATTGACAAATGGATTAAGATGTTTTAATTATTAATTAAGAAGAATATCGAGGAAGAAGAAAGAACAAATATTAAAATTGCATTAATGTATCTTAATATATAGAAAGAATATTAGATGTATTGATCGAGGTATATGCTATCACTGAAATTTAATTGGTAATCTGCAGAGTTCTTTGACACCATAAATAATGTCCATTCTATACAAAGTATATATTAATTTCATAATCCAAGCTAGAAGAAGAAGAAGAAGAAGAAGAAGAAGAAGAAGAAGAAGAAGAAGAAGAAGAAGAAGAAGAAGAAGAAGAAGAAGACTGTTTAAAAATCATTATACAGCCCAAAACTCTATCACTCAAACAATATTCATCAAAGCTGCTGCAACTTCATAAATTAATTTAATATCTGCGGTATAATCTCGAGATTGATCAATTGATCAACTCATTAATGTCAGTAATCCTCCCAAAAGCTATCCAGTTCACCAATGGATGGGCCATCGAGACCCTCATAAGATTTGTTTCCCGATAAAATATCTTGCTTAGACTGTACAACCGATGAGATTTCAGTTGTGTTATTCATATCAGTGCTGAGTCCGGTGTCTTGTGATC
The DNA here is from genome assembly GCA_035590515.1 of Trichilia minutiflora. Classification (NCBI taxonomy): domain Eukaryota; kingdom Viridiplantae; phylum Streptophyta; class Magnoliopsida; order Sapindales; family Meliaceae; genus Trichilia; species Trichilia minutiflora. Next base: position 14,610,056 of record JAVXUL010000009.1, read on the forward strand.
GGCTGATCATCGATTGGTTCGATGAAATCTGCTCCACCTTGCACTGTTGTTCGAGGGCTGTCGTCGCTTCATTGTTGTTGTTGTTGTTGCCTGCTAATGCTCGTAAAATGACCTGATCATTTGCTCCGAACCCGGAACCCGTGAAGTTTGAGATTGCACCAGTTCTTCCTTGGTGCAAGAAGATGGGATTTGGGTGTGTTTGATAGGAGAAAAGTTGATTTTGGAGCTGAATTTGAGTGTGAAAATTGGAAGTTTGTGGAGGCTGACGGAGATTCTGATTGTAGTTGATGTTGGCAGGGATGTAAGAGAGGTTATAATTTCCATCAGAAGATCTTGATATTGATGGTGGCGTGTTGATTCCTTTGAATTCATTTTGATGATTATCGTCATCTGTAAAGCTTGAACCTGGTTTGGTGTTGGAGCTGTAAGGATCCATTAAAGGTGGGAGTGAACCATAACTTTCAAAGAAATCCTCCCCAAATGAGTTTATTCTTGGGAATCCTGGAATTGGAATTTTCTTAATCCCTGTGTTCTTATGGAAAACCCTACAAACAACCCATTCATCCTGTAAAGGGCAACAGAATTTAGCTTCATTAACACAGAAGGTATAACAGAAGGAATTGAAAGGTAAATCTCAACCAACACAAAAAGTAAAATGATAAATGAAAAAGAAAAAAAATGAAAAAGACATGAATCATGAAATCTAAATATACCCTTTTTAGTATTAGTGAAAAAAACGGAAAAAAAATCACCTTTGCAGCTTTGGGAAGATTGTAGTAAGAGAATTTTCCTTCCAATCTATATTCATGCATAACCCAATTGGATTTCTCTCCTTTTGGAGCTCTTCCTTTGTAGAAAACAAGAGTCTTCTTCATTCCAACAAGACAACCTTTTCCTTTGTAAATCTCTTTATCTTTTCCGGTTGCTTTCCAGTATCCAGCTTCGGTTGCTCGATTGGTTCTCATACCAGTCGGATATTTCCTGTCTCTCTGGCAGAAGAAATACCATTCTTTCTCTCCCATCTTTGCTTTCTCTGCAACCACAAGAACAATATTTGTCAAAAATTGAGTGAACCCAGAAAAGAAAAAAAAAATTCAAGCTTCTGCTGTAATTATACGTACTGAAGAGAGAGAAATAGAATTATTAAAAGCTTACTGGGTAAATCCCATGGTTCAGACTTGTTCAAATCCACTTCACCGATAGCACATGCAGCAAAGCTGGTGTTCATAACTTTTTCCGTGAGATAATGAGTTATGATCTCTTCATCCGTGGGATGAAAACGAAAACCAGGTGGTAAATCGATGAGTTCTTCTCCTTTGTTCACAACGGTTGCTTCTCCCATGGCTAATTAACAAATTATACAACCAATTCAAATACTGAAATTCTTTACACACAACACAATATCTAGCAAGATGGGCAGCACTATATATGGATGCTACACAGGACAAAAAAGCTAAGAAGAAGAAGAAGCAAAAGAGTATACAAATAAACTGAATAGGAGGAATAACGAAGAAGAAAAATATAGACAAGAGAAGAAAGACCAGTTAAATAAAGTAGAACAAAGGAATATAGAGGGCTTAAATAGAGGAGGTTGTTCAATGCCTTCGTTTGCTGATTGAAGATCCGTAGGCTGCAAGGCACTTCTAGGAGAAGCCTGAGAGAGAGAAAGAGAAGACAGAGATTTTCAATTATTATTATTATTTTTAATTAATTTAGTTGTATATGTGGGGTTCCCTAGCTATATCCATCTACCTGTTTGAAAATGAATGTGTAATAAAAATAAAAATAAAATAAAAAAAGAAGAGAAGTATTCTATGTTGGGTTCATTTGGCTTTTGGTCATGGGGACTCTTTCCCATTAAAGTATGACCTTTATCTGCTTATAACCTAAGCTTTTTGGGATTTCCATTGCATGTTCTTTGATTCCACCATCCAATTAATCTTCATACTTTTAGATAATTTATTTTTTAATTATTTAAAAATCTTTAACTTTACACTTCACAAAATTAATGGATGGAATTTAGGGAATATTACAAACCCAAAAGTCAAAAGATTATGAAAAAGAGAAAGAACAAAGTGAAATTTCCATAGGAAGTTTTAGATAACGCCAGCTAAATCGATAGCTATAACTAGTTTGCTGGCATATTTGGGTCTTCACTTTATAAAATAATGTATTTATAATTTAATTAATAAACAAACAAATAAATAAATCCAATAGAAAGTAGATTAAAGAAAAATTGAATAAATAAGGTACAAAAAAAAGGGGCATATATACATTGTTTTCATCAATTTAAAAGATGCGCTCCTTTTGAATTTGCTTCTTAATTATTTGCCAAATAAAATGCATGTGACCATCAGAAATATGTGTGAAATAATTTCCACATCTAGAAGGTACGTGCATGCTTTGAATTTTATTTTTTATTTTTTTAAATCAAACATTTTTAAAGTTCATGATATTATTAGGCTCAATAATGCTAACAAAGTAACAATAATTTTTTTTTATATAAATTAATATAATGATATTATATTATTATCATATAATTTTTAGACATAAATTGTATCGTATTTTATCAATTCAACACGAAAAAAATATGAACTTTCTTATATTTTGTATTGGATTCTTGTCAAGCGATATTCTTAAATAGTGGTTCATGAATCTATGAAATTTGTCTCGCGCTAGTTTTTTTTTAAAAATAAATTATTAAAATGATATTATATAATTTAATTTGAATATAATTATTATTAAAGATATTATTAAGATTTTTTAATTTAACTATTTTAAATTAATTATTTATAATTTTACGTCAATTCATTTGTTCTTAATGTTTAAAAGATGAGTTTGATACGAAGCGTTCGAACTCTTATACTATGTCGACTTACTATAACAATAAGTTGGCATGAAAATAATCTTATTAATACCTTATTAAATTATTATTATTATTATTTTATATCACTTCATTTGTAGAGTTTTCATTTCAATCAAGAATTATATACTTAGAACTATTGTATTAACGAACCAAAATTCAAATTATAATCTTAATTTGGCCACTTGGAAAATGCAAATTCACATAATTATTAAGAATTTGATGTAAAATATAATAAATGAAGATAATTATCTAATATATTAATTAAAAAAATTGAAAAAATTGAAGCGCCAGCTGTAATACTTTATTGACTGTATTATTCTCTGTTGGACTATAACCGGGGTAGTTGTGTATTATACACAATCGTATACGCACATGTTTCTAATTCGCCAACAAAACCAAACGCCGTGGTAGTTAGTAAAAAGAATCACCATTCCGGTGCCGACACAAAGAAAAACAAATCAACCGGTTGATCATACCAATACGATTTCTGCTAACTGCTCTGTTTTCATTTACATCAAATTAGCAACAAAATTTATTATTAATTATTAATTAATCCTAATTGAAAGATTTATAATTACATCATATCAAATTAAAATTAACAGTCCATCGTATTAGGTGGTGGGGACCACCGGACCATATCCTACGTGTTGACATCTCAAAGTGATTGTGATGCTGAGCTGGATCTGGGTTTGCATCTTAGGTCATGCTACGTGTTCACATCACTGTCTGACACCTCATTTTCATTTTTTTAGAATTGAAGTATTTCGTTATGGTACTAGAGCGTGAGATACGGGGGGATGAAAAATGAAATACGTACGCAACATCAATCGGTGGATAATAACACTTAGGTCCCTGTATTTTTAAAATTTTCTTAATTTAGGATATATTTTGTTTATTGGCGTGGAATATTTCTTAATTCTATTAAAGTGACAGAAATATTTTTTTACTAATAAGATAAGTACGATATTTTTTATCGTAAGTCGTACATATTTAAGCCTTATTTTATTTCATGCATTTCTTGGATTTGAATTTGAACAAGGGTAGGCGCCAAAAATACTGACTTATTTATATTATTGTAAATAAGCAGCCAAATTCTCAAAAATAAATACAATATGTTCTTATAATAATAGTCGAAATTTAACATATGAAATTTTAAATTTATTTAATTCATATTCAAAATTAATGTATTTTGACTTAATTTTTAAAAATATAAGTTTTATAATATTAATATTTAGTAAACACTTGCTTTTATTTGACAAGTAATATCTACTTATTCTTTGATTTATATTTAATATTTGATGATTTTATCTCACAACTAATTAAAAAATTATTGTATTCAATTTCAAAAGGATTCTTAATATATAAATAGACAAATTTGTCTTTATTTATAAAAAATACAAAAATTCAAGGATGTGAATATTAAATTAATATACTAAAACGTAATTGAAAAATGGAATAAAATAATATATAATATTATTTATTTTTCTTGGACGCATTTATTTTCGTTTAAACGAGAGAGTTGAGTTTTTTGAAAAAGAGAATAACGTGTGGACCTCAAGTGCTGAGTAGGATTGAAATGAAACGCTTCAGAAAGTGTTGGGGCCGACATCCTTCTTCCAATTGGTAACTTAAACCTGCTGATCTTTTCACCGAAAACAATTCAAATGGAAACGAAACGAAACTGAAAAGCAAAGAAGAGCCAATGGGAGATGACGAGGGGTGACGACACAGTATCGATCAACAATGGGTTGCTTGATGGTTTGATTTGATTGGTCGATCTAATTACTAACTTGTGTATGTGAATCTAACAGAACACAGCCCAACTCCTCAAGAAATAGAGGCATCTTTTATTTTAGGAATATTTTCTATGGTTGTATAGTTCATTCCAATTCAATCCTTCTAAATAATTTTATGATTGATTGATTTTTACGAAATTGACCTAAAAATAAAATTTAATTCAATTTTTTTAATAGATATGATTATTAATGATTGATTTAATTAGAAAAAAACTCAATTCACCAACCGTTTAAAATTAAATTTTTTTTAAAATTTATTTGAGTTTATTCTTTGATTATAATAATTAAATTATTATTTTTTAATCTTTGCTAATCATTTAACGTTATTATTTTTTATTACTCGTATCCGTTTATTATTAAATTAAACTTGTATTCACATCAGTTACATAATCGATAACTTGAGAACATTACCTTTCATACTATCTAATTCATAAATTACGTATGTATTTACGTCAACATATACAAGTGTTTAATAAATTATACATATTTAATGTTATTATATGACATTAATTTTTTAAAAAAAAACATCTTATGCATTTGATCAACACTTTGATCAGATAATCACTCCAACATTAATTTATATTATAACTTTTTACATTGCTTTGAAGATGTAAGACCTATATAAGTCCATTTTATCTAAGTATTTAGGTAACAACTAAATATTAGTCAACTATCATTATTGTTAAGTTAAAAAGAAAATAAAAATAATAAGAATACATAATTTTCCAAAAATTGAAAATGGGCTTTGTCAAAAGTTAACAATTGATAGAAAATATATACAATAAATTATTATTTTTTCATTAAAATTTAATAAATTTGATGGGGTTGGAAGCAAAATAGTAAATAATTCTAGAATATCTCTCAATTAGAGTCATAAGATAAAATTTAGATATATATCTCTATATACAATAAGATAAGATTTAGATATCTCTCTCTCTCTCTCTCTCTATATATATACAATGATGTCATTCAAACTTTGCCCATAATTCATGGTCATTGGGCAATTTATTTATCCTACCAATTACAAGTATCAACATCATTGGATCTCTTTTGAACCCATTTTAAAATTTTAGGTCTTCATTGGCAAAACTTGAATATTAATCTCTTCTTAATTAATTAATTAAAATAATAGAATATAGATTTATGATTTGAGTGGGGCAGCTATACCTTATCATGTATAGCATATATATGCTATATTTTTTTGAAAAAAAAAAAGTATAATAGTTATACTGTTTTTCGGTATTTATTTACTTAGATTTCCTTTAATCTTATGATGTGATGACTTTTAAATCATAATTGTTATAAAATAAAATTTTTAAATATTAGATATAAATATAAAAATATATAAATTTCATTAAAACCATGTTATTGTATTAACTCACCCCATATAATGATTTATATAAATTAGTAGTAATATAGAACATGGGGCTCTATTGTTAAGATGCTACCTTTGTCTCACGCGTTCAGACAGTTGGCTAGCCTTGAGACAATTGATAAGAGGCAGAAAGCAGCAGTCACATATCACCTTGATTAAGATAATATTCTTTAATCCCATTTTTAATTGCTAATTGATGATCAGTGTAGGATTTGATTCATTAAAAGTCAATCTAATTGACTTTTCTTTAATGTTTGGTAGGGAGAGTTTTAATATTAGATCTTTATAGTCTTATTACAAACTTCCCCTCTATATTTTTTTGATTAAAAAATAATAATCCACTCAAATTCTTCCACTTAACTGCCTTGATCATAAAATTAATAGACTTTAACAATAGAAGAAAGCAACCCCAAATGACCAATTATATATTGTGATAGATGTGTCTCTTTCCTAATTACTACCTAAAAATATATATTTTTTTTAAAAAATAAAATTTTTAATTACTTGTCAAAATTAATAAATCAATATAATTACACATATTTAAAAAAAAATTATGAGTTCATTTTCCATACACTAGAACTTGAAAAACAACTGTAGTAGGATTGCTTTAACTTGAGGTAAATTTTTTTAAAAAATATTCGTGAACTAGATTTTGGTTGATAATGATAATAATTTTTATTTATTTATTAAATTCACCCTTATCTCTCGGAAAATGCCATTAAACCACTATGTAGACTCTTAAGAGTCAATAATAATAATAATAATAATTTATTATATAGAATCATAAAAATAAAGATGTTATGTGTGAATGTTAGATTTGATTGAATTATGTATCCTGATTTACTTAATAATTTATGCATTTGGGTTAAATTATTTAATTAATATAACATTAAAATTAAATTTTTTATTGCCAAAAACGATCTCATTAATTAGTTAAATATTTGTTTTTATATATATGATGATAGAAATAAAGGTGTTATGTGCATATGTATATTTGACTGAATTATATATCATACCTTATTGAAAATTTAAGTATTTGGATTAAGTCATTTAATTAATATAATATCAAAATTAAAAATTTATGTTCAAACGAGCCCATTAATTAATCAAATAATATCTTTAATATAGAATTACAAAAATAAAAATATTATGCGTGTGTGCCATATTTGACTAAATTATATATCATACTTAATAATTTAAGCATTTGGATTAAGTGGTTTAATTAATATGATAAAGAAATTAAAGTCTCATGTTCAAAAGAGTTAAATTAATTAATTAATTCAATAATTTCTTTTATTGAATTTAAAGTTTTTTAAAATTTATATTAGACTTAGTGTGAGAGCTGAATTTTTTGACTTACTCTGAACTGAGCATTTCCTTATCCTAGATAACAGGGAAGTATCAAATTACAATAATAAACTCGAATGCTGCATTTAATTAAAAAGAGGGTAGTTTCTATCTTGCACCAGCTTCATCTTTTTATTATCCCACTCGGGGGTGGTTTGTTTTTAATCTAAAATTGAATCCGATTTATTTTTAAACATTTATATAATGTATATTATTTATTTTATAGAACTGAAGTTCTGGTATGAAATATTTATCCCAGGATAAAAAAAATTGATTTTTTTTTTAATTTTTATGATAAAAAATATGAAAAAGTAGGTTCATAATTTTTTCTCTATTTTTTTAATTTAATTAATTAATTTATTTACCATATTAAAACCAAATCCATCAATTTTTAACAAACAATTATATACATATATATAAATAGATAGATGCACCCGTTGGGTGTAGCCTGGTGATTCCATTCTGGAGGACATTCGTGTTGGTTTTGGGTTTGAATCTCTGGAAGTGCACCTAGGTGTAAGAGCTTGATGCAGTCCCGATTTTATTTAGCTATTTGGTACCGTTTGTTAGGGGACCGAGTTGGATGCCTCCTTGATTAAGAACCTGGGCTCCGTCCCAATGACGTTGCTCAAGAATAGTCGAGGGCCTGGGTCCCCCTGACAGAGTCTCCCAAAAAGTTGGCTTACGGTTGGAGTTTTCGGGTTAAAAAAAGAAGAAGATAGATATAGAGAGAGAGTTAGATTTTCTTAATTAAAATTTTTTATTTAAAAAAATAATATTATCATACCCCATTTTTTGAAGCAAGAGAATTTTAGTTATTTTTTTAGGGATATTTTTGTTATTTTTAAAAAATAATTATTTGAATATTAAAAATGATTAATTTATTTTATTTTATTGTTTATTAAGTGTTTTATGTAAGTTGAGATGAAATTGATTTATTTTGGAATAAGTTTGAAAAAAATTATATTAAAATTTTAAATGAATATCCGACCATCAAATTTAAATTCTCGTTAATTAGAATATCCCTACTACAAACCTTTTTTGTTATTTTAAACTATATATATAGATGATTAAATAAAAAGAAAAAAAGTGAAATCGGAATCCCAATAATCATTTTTCTTTTTTATCTTTTTTTAATTTATTTAAATATCCAAGATTGTTTTTGTATTTTTATCATTATATAATGTATATAAATTAATTTACTGTATATCTTCCTCTTTTCCCAGTCCCTGGAATTGTAAAACTAGAAAGATTTTCTTCCTCTCCCTTTTCTATTGTATTTTCTTCATTTCTCCCTCTAATCATCGTCTTTTCATCAAAATTTTATTACTCTTGCTCTACTTGACCTTCTTTTTCAATATGGTACTAATAATTTTGCGTTTTAAGCAATATTATTTAAAAATGGATTAAACAATAACTTTAAACTCAAATGGAGGATTTTCAAGTTAAATTTTAAGATTATTGTTTATTTAAATTTAAATTAGATTTAATTGATAAAATTAAACTTATCTTTGTGTTAATTAGGATGTGTGAAAATATTATATACTGTTAATTTGATAAAATTTAGAGATTTGAAAAATTAGGGTAAAATAAATAATATCCAAATTATACAATTAAAGATTTTGTGTAATTTAAATTTAATTTATAAAATTGAGTTAAAATTATTGAAATTGATGGCAGAATAAACCCATAAAGAGTTGAACGATCGAAAAATTTGGTCATGATTGGTGCAAAGGCCGGTACAAGTATAAGGGATAAAATTAAAATCTGGGGTACTTGGCCCCTAGTTTATGACCAAAGTTTTCTCTGTTTTTTTTTTCTCCTCTATTTTTAATACCATTTTCTTATTTATCTGATATTTAATTATATTCTAGTTTCTTTTTATTCGACCGTATCTCAGTTCTATTTAAGTAGTCAAATACTTGATATTAGTGCTCAAATTCATATTTTATTAAAATAACAAAAAATATTCTCAAATTACAAAATAATTAAAATATTCCTAATTTAAAAAAAAGGGCTTATAAAGATATTTAATTTTTTTAAAAAATATTTTGCGCACCCATACCCCACCTCAAACACTAAAGTTAAATTAAAAATAAATTTACCACTACTTGAACTCTAGGGAAGATAAAATCACTCAAAAATATTTTCTATTATATAAAAGTCAAATTAAAGATAAATTCACTGTAACTAATTTTAACTTATTTGATTTTTTTTTTTAACTTTCAAACACTCGGTAATGTATCTCAAGCACAAAGTTAAATTAAAGATGAACTCTATAACTTAAAATGTAGGTAATATGAAACTACTGGTAAATGCTTATTATTCTAATATAAGGGGATCTACCAATTTAATATTTATAGTCAAATATTAAAAATTAAATAAATATATTATTTAAAAATATACATCTAAATTTATTCAATTTTTTTTAACTTCAAACTTATTTAGATTTTAAATTATTTTTTTAATAATTAACGCTACCTTAGTAACACACTTCATTCAATTTTAAACACACAACTTTTAAACGAAAACAAGCATTTTGATGGTTGTTTATAAGTAATTTTTTTAAAAATATTTTACAATGCACCAAATATTCGCAATAAAATTCTTTAATAAAGAATTACAAAAATTAATAAAACTTTTTTCTACGTAAATACATTCCATTGTATATTTTCTTCCTAAATTTTAAGAATAATACACACACACACACACACAAAAAAAAAAAAAGAGTTTTGAATGTATACAATAATTTACTTATTATTTATTTATTTCAGTTATTTTATTCAAGAGCAACGAATTACCAAAAAATTAAAAAAATTAATAGCACCTGTCACAATTTATATTTAACACCGAAGGTCTAATTGGTTTGAAATTATTGGTTGGAATTTAATAAAAGGCTCAAGGCCCAATTCCATGGAGGGCCGAAGTCTAAGGCTTTGTTTTGAAAACAAATTTCAAATAATATTCGATAAACACAAGTTTTTGTAGGGATCTCCTTTTCAACAATTATTTTTATAAAAATAATTCTATAAATTCTAATTTATATTGTAAAATTTGAATTTTAAATAATGTAGAAACTAATGTATTTAATTAACATATAATCTGAGATATCTAACATTACTTTTATAATTGACATAGCCGGAAAATTATAATACAATTTTTTTATCAGAAAATTTCTTTTTCTTTTTCCTTTTTAAGCCTATGTGATTATTTCTATATTTTAAAAATAAATTAAAAAGAAAGGAAATAATCAAATGAAAATACTGATTAGATTTGATAATGTGAAACCAGAACTCTGAGAAAATACATGCAGAATAAGCATTGAAAGTATCCATGCATTAATTAATTCAACAATAGATGTGTGATATTAATATTGCTTGCTAATTACGATCATATAAATTAACAAGCATTCGAGCTTTCTAGAGATTGCATTGCAGCAAACGAACATAATTAATCCATCCCTTCCTGCGTATATATCATATAACAATCAGAATTAAAAACGAAATTTAAAACCAATTAGTAAAATTCAAATCTAATTAATTAATTAATTATATTACTTAACAGTGATGACGTTCAATTTTCCAAAGCTGGTTGGCTCCTTGGTTCCATTCCCAGAGAACAATCTTCGTCCCATTTTCAATCCGTTGGTCACCATGAAGAGCATCAACATTCAGACGAATATTATTCACCCTTCTTATGGTTCTGTAACCTTCACCAAAATCCTGACTCATGGTCCATAGTAATGATCCATCCATAACACTGGGATCATAAAGCTCCAATTGAACCTATATTAATGCAGATATTAGTTGTTGATAATCCTGATCACCTGAAATTAATGGATCCATCCATGAAGGTCATGATCATGAAATTCTTACAGGTTCAGCACCCTTGCTGTGTTTCATGGCCAAATTGGTAGCTTTGTTTACTAGAGAAAAACAGGGATAGCCTTCTTCGTCCTGAAGTTGAGAGGTGTACTTCTCATCTTTGTACCAGTGCTGAAATAAAATAGATCATCGTCCATGAAATGGTGTAAATGAAAGTAGTACTAGTAATTACGGTGGAGATCAAACGAACCTGGTGAGGATCAGAAGCATCAGTAGGTGCCAGAACTACTGTGTTATGTTTAACAGTCAGAGAGAAACGAGGGTCTTTCTTGCAGTACACTTTAAACGTTGGTTTATTATTACGTCTATTATCACAACCATCATCACCATAACTAACGCCATGGGACGACGGCCTTGATCCCCCACCGGAGTTGTGTCCATCGTGCACCCGAGATTGGTGGGCTGTTTGTCCTCCATGTCCAGTCCCACCGGATCCTTCGTATTGCCCTCCGTATCCTCCGAATTGAGATGCATGATGCACTCCGTATCCTCCGTGCTGAGATGGAGGGCTCCCTCCGCATCCAGCTCCGTGCTGAGATGCAGGGTTTCCTCCATATCCTCCGGGTTGAGATGGAAGATTCCCTCCGTATCCAGCTCCGTGTTGATGAGATGGAGGATTTCCAGAGCCATAGCCGCTGTTTCCATGTTGAAATGAGGGTGGTGGCTGATCATAGCGAGGGCGGCCGCTTCCGTGATGTGTAGTATGGTTTGATCGTCTTCTGTCATCATCATCGTCATCATCGCACCTGTTTCTGTTGTTGTAGCCGTGTTTGTTGTAATCCATTATTTTTTAATCGCTATGTCTCTTTCTTGCAGTAGCTTCCGAAGTGTTTGATTCCTGTTATATAGAGTTTGGTGATCTCTGCAAATATTACGGGTTCAAGATGATTGTCCGAAGAATGAGAAGCGGAGCTGGAACAGGGAAATGCATAATGGGTTCATGATGAAAATGAAAATGGCGGTATGTAGTATGTATTTCATTAGCAGGATTAATACAAATGGGAGATGGAGAATGAATTCATGTTCAGCTTCCATTTTGATGACTATTTCTTTTGGTTTAATCTCAACGTTGCTATCAACCTCACATTAAAAGGAAGCTTAGTTTCGGAATTAATGATTATTATTATTTTTTTTATATACTTAATAAATCTTAATTTATCGATTCGGAAACAAACATCAATTCAATTATTCTGTTATTATTTATCGGAGGTCATGACTTGATCCCTCAATACTTCAATAAAGTTTTAAATAAAATCTTAATATGTAATTATGAATTATTATTTAAAAGCAATGCTGTATATGGCAAATTTTTTAAATGAGATTTAAAAAATTATAGTCATGGTACTAAATTTTAAGTATAAATAAAGGGTGCCGTGACAATATTTGAAATCAAGATAAAATGAATCCTTTAAAGTAGATGCAATGATCCAAATTATACCTAAAAATGGGAATAAATCTTGTTAAACTTATTCAGGATGGTAAATAATTTATGCAGACCAATGGAACCATCAAATAACAACGTGATACACGTAATTACTTTTATCATAATTAATTGTTATTAGCATGATCAGTGAATGTGTATGTATTCAAAATTTATTGGACAGATATACTATGCCTGTTCTATCTAAAACTTTTTATTTATATGAACTTACGAGCAATGATTTCATTAGATTCATCAAATAACAATACCCAATGAAAATTTTGCAAAAATAAGGCTTAAATCATCTTGAGCCTACCACACTGAGATGACTTACTGATATTAGTTTGATGGTAATCAATACTTCCCTACGATGAATCCATGGCACTTAAGTATGGTCATTGGCGGTACAAACTGCCGCATTTTTAATTAATCGCCTGTCCACTAACTTGCTGCAACTATATCCACCCTACTTTCAACTTTTCGGCCATCCACCAACCTTCAAAAGACAAGAACTTTTATAGCTTTAATATTATTTTACTTCATTACGACACTAACATAACTTTACGTCCCTAATATTCATAGTCTTAGCTGGGTACATCCCAATACTAACTTTATGTCCCTTTAACAGTATGACAGACCAATCATAAAGACATTCCTGAGTGTTATCTTTTTAAATCAGGCAACCGTCAAAAGATAAAATGTGCCCCACATGCCACCTCAATTTACAGAGGCCGAGGTGGTGTATTATGGTTGGTTTGTTCCATTACTGACATAGTGAAACGGATCCACCTATCAAAAACTTTCTAGATAATGGCAAAATTTCTTCCGTATGCAAAAATTTCTATCATCTTGCCCTTTTCCCATAAAAAAGATGGCACAACGTGTATGTCACAAAAGAAAATGTGAAGTACTGGATCACTCTGTAGTACATATTTGAAATCTCTAATTACTTTACATAATCTGTCATTCCATACAGTAGGTACCGAGTTGAGAAAATAGAGTAATAGTACAATCTGAGTTTTAATCACACATCACTTCGTACCAAAGACACAACACGCAAACCACCCATAAGAGGTTAACACAAGTCCTCAAAATTCACGTAGAAGCAAAGAAATGACAATACTGCCTAATTAACACAAACCACTCGATACTTAATGAACAGCAATCCTCCTGATTTATCCTTCAGCAAACACAATATAGCTTCTAGAGTCGCACAGAGATCCTGCAAATTTTGTTTGTCGATGAGACACTTGAGGCAGAAAAAATAATTTTATTTCCTAAACTCCAAACATTTAGATTTTGTTATTGATATTATATAGATTAGTGTTCAAAATATCAAAGGATGCAGATAGAAATGAGGAAAAGATGGAGTAGAGATGTCGATTCTTTGTTATTTTGTTTGACCAGAAACTTACAGTATGGGACAATCTTCCATCGCTGGTTATCTCCCTTGGTCCATTCCCAAAGAACAATAGTAGTGCCATCATGGACGCCACCATGTTTCTTATCACCATGAAAGCCATCTACATTCAGGCGAATGTTATTAACCATCCTTACAGCTCTGTAACTATCACCAATGTCCTTGCTCTCTGTCCATAGAATAGACTCATCAAGAACATCTGGATTATAAGGTATAAGTTGCACCTGCAAACACAGTTTTATTGTTGAGTTAGTGTTCACATATTCATAATTTATGGTCGAAGGAAAATAAATCAAAAGAAGTTACCATGATTTTTAACTTGTGAAGTGATATTTAACGAATGCAAGTCTAAATCATGAAGGCAACAATTACTAGAGTGTCAAACCAACAAGCAAGATTTGCACTTAAAATGAAAATTTGTTCTGGTAACATGTAGTATCCAAACAGGATATGGCCAAAATGTAAACAAAACACACAAAAGAACAACCAGAGTTACGTGCAGAGGAAAAGAGAATCGAAAACATTCATATGCTTTGCACAACATTAAAACTGGCCATTCATCAAATCGAAGCCTCTTCCATTCTCCCAATTCCAAAACTGTAACATCCTATCAGTTTCTAAAGGTAGCCCGCATAGAATAGCCTTAGAAGAAGGACAAAGCAAAATAGCAGTCCATGTGAATCATTCAATTCCTAAATTGTACAAGGTATCATATATCACACATACACCTTGAAATTTTTCCTTGCATTGTTTTGAAAGTGAAACGCAGATATAACTCTAGTTGCAGAATCAACATTGTTGAATTAACAATGACTTAACATTGATAATATAAATTTCAATGACTTAGAAATCTCATGTAAATCTTACTGGATGAGTGGCTCCAATAGAGTGCTTTATAGCTTGACCAGTAGCTTTATTAACCAGAGCAAAGCTGGGAAAGCCCTCTTCATCCTTCACTCTAGTGCTGTATTTTTGATCTTTGTACCAATGCTATAACCACCAAATAATGTGCAACAGAATATATATAAAAAAAAAAAACAGAAAAATAAATCAGTCTTAGTGTTAATTAATTATAGATTAAGTCAAATTATTTATAAAACAAAAGTGGGCAAAAGAAAACACACAAGCACAGACACTAGGGTATTTTTGTGCTAATAAGAAACAACAGAACCCAGATCAAGTCAAATACCTTCAAGAAGAAAACAAAAGTGCAACAGTTTAAAACACAGTCAAATTAATGAAATACAAAGTTAAGTGGCCAGAAAATGATAATCAAATAAATAATCAAACTAAGTTTATAAATAATAAAAAATAAACTACAAACCTGAAACTCATCAGATGGATCAGACGAAGCAAGAACCACCTTATTATCCCTAACACTGAGTGATAAATTAGGGTCAGCCTTGCAGAAAAGTCTCACAGTAGGTTGGCTAGAGAGATCAGAACCAGAGTCGGAGGTAGAGTGATGGTGAAGAAAAGATGGCAAATGGGGTTTGAAAGACTGATGTGAAATCTCAGTTGGTTCAGAATATTCATGGTGACTCACAGAATGAGAAACATGACTCACTTGGGCTGTTGATGGTGGTGGTGGTTGCTGGTTGTTGATAGAGTTGAATCCTTGTTCGTAACTTGTGTGATGCAAGTGAGTCACCTGAGTTGGTGGCCGTGAAGGCGGTGGAGCAAATTCATTTTCTTGATGATACGATGGCCGGTGTCCAGGTGGCGGCGGTGCAAATTCATTTTCTTGATGATACTGTGGCCAGTGTCCAGGTGGTGGTGGTGGTGCAAACTCATTTTCTTGATAATACGGCGGCTGCGGCGGTGCCTGAGAGTAATAAGGTGGGCGTTCTCCCTGTTCATCTTTTTCTTGATCGTCTCTCTGGTGATGGTGGTGGTGAGAGTTATGACCAAAGGGGAACTCCATGGTAATTGTTTGATGATGGACTCTATTTGTTCTGCTCTGTAACTTTGGTTATTAATATTAGCTTTCGAGTATTTCTTCGACCTCTCAATTATTATAACACCGAAATTATAAATTTTACTTTTGTCGGGGATTTTCAAAAGTTAATCATTCCTGCAACCACCTACTGCATAAGATTTTTGAAAAAAAAATTTCAGAAAAATATTGGATAACAACTAATGGTTGGTAATAAACAACTGATAATAACTGTATTTTAGCCACGTGTGACAATTTCGTTGAGGTTTAATTTTTTTAATCATAGGATATGAGTTCATCAATTTGATCGATATCATCCTTGCCGTTCCACTCCATTCAATTTTTCATTGCAATTATCTCTTTACCCTGCAAACTCAATCTTGACAATCAACCATCTCTATGAAGTTCACAGATTTAATCAAAATCGTCCTTCGCAAAATACAAAATTTTGAGACAAAAAACAGCCAAAAAATAAAAACAATATCATATATATATATACACCATTTTCTTTGTTTTGTTGTTTTTATTATTATTATTATTATTATTTTAAAATGCAGGTCTATAAGTTAGTTTAATAAATAAATTTGAAACTACTACCAATAATAAATTGGGAGATCGACATTTTCCCCTAATGTTTGTTAAAAAATCAAGTAACCCCTCTTATCAACTTTCAAACAAAACCCCCCTTAATATTTTCAAAAGTAATAAATACCTCTTCACTAAAAACAAAATTATATATTTTTATTAAATAAGTTCCTAACTTTTATCATATAAACCCGTAAATCAAAATAATTAAATTTTATAATATTTAACAAAAATTAAGATATATATTATATTTGATAAATTCTTTTTTAAAAATAT
>JAVXUL010000009.1:14631628-14646373 GCA_035590515.1 Trichilia minutiflora
TTTATGATTTTATTTTAAACAGAAAAATAATACGGCTTTTGAAGTTTAAGTCTAAGTGAGTCAAAATAAATTATAGTAATTATTGATTTTGACTATTGAACATTTGTTGTCTATAATGTATTATAATTTTTGAGAATTTATAATTGTTTTCAAATTATGATGGACATTTGGATTTATTGTTGATGTGATAATTGATTATTAATAGATTTAATATTGGATGGGTTAATGGTTTTGAAGAAGAAGTTTGGTTGATTGGAATATATTTGAAAGTGTTTTTAATTTGTTTTTAGATATCGAAAAATTTTACATTCTCTTTATACGTATTTAGTAATTTAGAATACATACGAAGAATTTGTGATAATTATCACGTGTGAGATCACAAATTG
The DNA here is from genome assembly GCA_035590515.1 of Trichilia minutiflora. Lineage (NCBI taxonomy): Eukaryota > Viridiplantae > Streptophyta > Magnoliopsida > Sapindales > Meliaceae > Trichilia > Trichilia minutiflora. Next base: position 14,632,015 of record JAVXUL010000009.1, read on the forward strand.
GACTTAACAAAAACTTTTAATTAAAATTTAAAAATAATTTTTTAAAAAGTTTTTTGAAAATGAGTTTTATAATACATACAATCAAACACATTTTTTTAATAATTTTTAATTTTAAAAAAATACAACAAAATACATTTATACATAATTGTGTCATATTCATATACACTATAATGATATCCCCTAAAATTGGCATTTACTTCTTCAACACATTTGGTTGTTTTATTTGTTTAATTTTAGATATTATTTTCGAATTAATGGACCACTTTATAATATATATGTTATTATGCAAAAATTTAAATATTATCATAATTATTGAAATTCAAATTAACATTTTGAAATGAAAATGTGTGTATGTATATCTATATCTAATAATTTAAAATTAAAATGCAAACACGCAATGAAATTAACACTGGTAGTAACTTTAACTTACATTAACTGTAGACAATCCCAACAAGCAAACGTTGCAATGCCTCTTAGTCAAAATGAACTTCAATTCCTTCAATTCAACACGAGATAGTGATCAGATTTCTCGGACATGACAATAGACATCATTATTTTCAAGCCACACTCAAGCACGCGCGCGCGCGCACACTGATTTGCATGCTAATTTAATAATATATATATATATTTCTTTACAATATCATATATATATTAATATGATTCCCTATCAAGTTGTTTGGTGTAAATTTTTCCACCAACTTTTTGACTTTCTAATGGTATCTTCCATTTCATACCTTACCAGGCCCTTCTAACTTTGTCATTTTGCAACACAAATTTAAAAATATTTGAAAACAAAGATCACACCAATTTGTACAAACGTTCATCCAGCCTTTGGATAGCTATCTAGATAGTTTTCCACATCGGGTTAAGCTTCATCTCTTCCGCTTTTGGATGATTTTTTCTTCTTTTTTAAATTTTCATTTCTTTAGATTTCATTTTCTTATCCTTGAAAATGAAGATGTGGACTCAAGAGTAACTGCTGGTTTAAGAATGACTGGTGTAAAAAGTTGTACTGAGGGTCCAGTTGATCAGTACTGGTATTAGTGAAACTGCAAGAATTGATGAATTTCTTGGATGGGTGATGCAATATTTGCTCATCAAGATTAGGATGTGGGCGCTTGAGTTTGTTCTCCATGGTTGAAACACAAGCAGCGTTCAAGGGAGGGAGTTTTTGAAGCAAGAAGCTGTTGTCGTAACTAGTGTGGGTGGTGCCATTGATGAAGGAATACGGCTGCTGATGGTCTAAAATCCCAGACGTGAATGGGGGAGTGGATTCGAAAACAGTATGATTCGTTTGGTTTTCAGACAGAAAATTACTTAGCATTGAGTAGTCCAAGGCATCCAATAAGTTGGAGAAGGAAGAAGATTTCTGAGGATGGAGACTACTGTTCTGGATTGGAGGAGTTTTCAGGATTGGTAGAAGGGCGTCTTGGATAAATTGTTCCTCTTCTTCTTCTTGATCTTGATCACTCGCTGTTGCAGCTAAAGTTGACGAAGAAACATTTGATTTTTGGTAGATCCGGCAAAGAACCCAATCATCCAACTGAAAGAACAAAAGAAATTCATTGTTACCATTTTGCTCAATACCTTTATTCTCACGTTACATAGTTATAACAAAATGGGGTTATCCATATTTAATAAAGGATGCTATTTTTGCTGGATCTTACCCTCATGGAAGAGTCTTTAGGCCTCATTGGCCTGATGTTATTGAAAGTGTTGCGGCTTTCGGCAAGGCGATATTCATGCATAATCCAGTTCGTTTTGACTCCCTTTGGAGGCCTTCCTTTGTAAAACACCAGAGCTTTCTTCACGCCAATGTTTTCTTGAGCTCCTTCTGCCCCTCCAAATGAGGGAGCCAGGATGATCTTGTCTGTGCCTGTAGCCTTCCAATACCCGGATGCAGCTGCTCTGTTAGGCCTTGCTCCATTCGGGTACTTCCTATCTCTTGGACTGAAAAAGTACCACTCTTTCTCACCAAAGGCAGCTTTAGCTGATCAACAAAGACAGAACCAACAATTTTACACAACAGAAACAGTAAACATGTAATTCGCTTGACATGATACTGTTTTATTAACAAAAGAATAAAATTAAAAAAAACACCTGGTAATTCCCATGGATCAAACTTGTAGATATCAACATCAGCTATAATGGAAACAGGAAAAGGTGTTGATGCCACCTTCTTCTTAAGATAATGAAGGATAAGTTCCTCATCAGTTGGGTGAAACCTAAACCCTGGTGGAAGGGCTGATTCTGGGTTCTTAATGTAAACCATACTATAAAACTAGAAACTACGCACCAACTCAATACAACTTATAATCTCAACAAAAACAATTGTTAAGAAAGGATAAGAGCAAGAAGAAAAGTAGGTAGTAAAACTCTGCTTCAAGATTGGTTTGGAAAGAAAAACAGAACTCAAAAGAGGTAAGAGCTAGAGAATAGAGGAGAGGAAAAGAGAAAAGGATTGAAATTTTTGCGAGAAGAGGATGAAGGTGGATTATATGGTTGTGGGAATTTGTCTTGATGTGGAAAAAGAATCAAGATTAGGCCAAAGAAGTAAGAAGAAAGAAGAAATCAAGAATCCGTTGCACTCCTTAGCTTTAGAATTGGCCCCCACAAAGTAAAGCCTCAGCCAAAGCCATCCAGCTGTTGTCTTTGATATTATTGGTTTCACTTCCCCGCTTTGCCTTCATTATCCTACAAATAGAAAGATGGCGGCTGATAAACCAAACGAACGAGGTTCATTTTCTGACATTATCTTTCTTTAGATCAAAACTTGACACGTATCTAAACCATGTTTTTGTCCTTATTATGCCCTTTCTTACACTTACACTTGTGGTAGTCCTAGTCATCATGCCGTAAATACGTGTATCTCTTGACTATTCAAAGTTCTTCTATGAATACAAGGATTGATTAGAGAGGATTTTTTAGTGGCCCTCTTTACAGGAAAGGATCAAACAAGAGATAAGGTTACTAGTATTATTAGTATTATTAGCATTAGCATAATGTGGGTTTTATTAAAAAAAAAAAAAGGTTTTGAATGAGACATGTATTATATTCGTGTTATAATTTTATTCATGTATATTTTTATTTTATAAACTACGTGTAATAAACATAGATTTTTCGATTTTTAGAGAGCAGAAATGATGTGATTGGTAGGGAGATCAACTATGGATAATGCAATTCGTTTGTTTAAAGTGTTTGGTAAGTAGAAGTGTTGATTTGTGGGTTTTGTATGGGATGGTGCAACTTTTGTTTGGAAAATCAGGCAAGGCATATATATAAAGGAGGCTGAGTTTCTAGAACATGGGTTAAAATTAAATAAAAGATTTGATTATATATATATATATTTAAAGATAGGATCATTTTGATCCCATAATTACCAACTTGTGGTTCTTGGGTGGACACATATACCCATTCCAATAAAATGATAGCCAAAAAGAATGTCATAGTGTTGTCTTACTTATGTTGACTACTTAAAAAGATTTAAGGAATTATGTAGAGAGAAGAATCTCCTCTTTATTTGTAAAATTGTAATTTATGGTTAAAAGATATTTAAAGGTTTAGGTTAGAAAAAAAAAAAGAATTTGATTCTTGGTTTGCATGAGAATAAACTGAAATTTATAATGTGTTATCCTAAATTAAAACAAATTTGATTTTTAAAATTATAACCTTTTTACTGTATTTTAAAAATTAAGTTAAATAAACATTCAATAATACTAATTTTTCTTTTGTAAAACTCACTTATTTTTTATTAATATATGATATTTAATACTTTAATTTTAAAATTATAACATCTCAATTAATTTTTGTTTTTAAATTTTATATTTAAATTCTCATCCTACATCCTACATAATCCTGAAATTAAATGCGGATGAATGTCAAAAACACTACCTTGCTTATATTATTATAAATCATCTAAGTTTTAAAAAAAAATCAAAGATTTATTTAATTATTGTTATTATTATTTTTTTAAAGTTTCATGCACTCAAGTCCTACTCTATTTCATGCACACTCTCAGACTTGAAACAAAAAAAAGTGAGTTACTTGTATTACTGTAAACTACATTACTATACCTTGAGATTTGTCAAGAAGAAATTCTTAATATGTAAAATTATAAAATTTAGTGCACCATAAATTTGAATTGAATTGATGTATGCGGTTAGTACTTTTTTTTAGAGATTTAATCAGATAAGATCCATCGATAAAATAAAATTCAAATACTCCGAGTTATTTAAAAAAAATTTTGAATTGACAAAAATATTTGATTTTTTTTTTTAATTTTTCAAAACATAATACTACTTGCTATCACTATGATTAACTCATTCTAAAATGAATATATGAGACAATAATATTCTACAAAAAAGAATTTAGTAAACTTATTGTTTCACCAAAATCAACTAATATCAACTCGACTTTCTCATCCTCGATAGGGCAAGTATAATGTAAATACCTCTCGTATTATTGTTTATTTCAATCAATATTATAAAATAAATTAAAAAAATACTTTTTAATTTCATGAGAGTACTTTTATATTGAGTTATCCCTCCCCCCATACATTGACTCTCTGAATTCAACCTCCATAATTTTCAATCAAATCTCATATCAAACTTATGTGACTCAACAGAAAAACGCGGTATATATATATATATGAAGGAGTACGTCCACATTGATATAATTTAAATCGACCTAACTATTAAAATTGATAGTTTGAATGATTTAAAATTTTTATATTGATTTATAAATTAATATTTTTTAAATTATTATTCATTATTTAGATTTTAAATTGAATTAATTATAAACAACAAAATCAAAAGTCAAATTATTAAATATTATCTTATAAAATTTATTATTATTATTTATTTATCATTTTAAATTATACCCGATTATCTTTATCTTTTTTATTTGATAATAATTAAAAAAGTTAACGGAAGAACGAAAAAAAATTTATAAAATTCTCTCTTAAATTTTAACTAGACTATATAATTGATAGCAACTAATTATTAAATCATTAGTTTTATAATATAATGCAAACAGTAAATTTAAATCGTTTTAAATTATATTATATAATTTAATTAGATTGATTTATAATATTCTAACAGGGTAAATTGATTTAATTTTAAACTACAAGGATTGATTTGAAATTTTATTTCAAATCCATCCAATCTACATTTGTCTACCCTTATATACATATATTATTTTATTGATTTCCTCACCTAAATTATATAAATCAATTATAAATACCCATCATCATGTTGAGTTCGTCAATCTATTCTTCGTAAATAAACTGTGACAAAAATAAAACTAAACATTAAAGAGTCAATAATTGAATAGTTTTTATAGCGCACGTGTGATGCAAAAAAGACATGGATTAGGTGAAAATTTTGATTTAGTCATATACTAACAGATACCTAACAAGGATATTCTCTAAACATAATTTCAAAGTCTAAACAGAAAAAAAAGGGAAGAATTATATAGATCAAGCTAGCTAACTATTATGACTCCTTCATTCCAACAAAAATGGTGGAATTAATAATACAAAAATACCCATTCAAATAATCGGATATACCGTGTTGTTGCTAAATGCAGCAAGAAAACTTAAACAAACAAGAAAACTTAGTCAAATAAGTTCTCATATGTAAGCAAATCATGTTGTTATTACTTAATTATGTGTCCAAAATTTCGATATTCCACTTTGTTAGCAATTCAACCTTTGCTTCTTAGTTTGGTTACCTATTGTAGTTTGCTTCCTTAATACAAACCACAAATGGTATATTATACTTTATATGGTACGAATTCTGGGTAATTAAGCTGGAATGTAAATCCTATAACACGACAACCTGGAAAATATATAAAATGAAATCCCTGATTCTAGGGAGACTCTCAGAATTCAATGAGGCCAAAGGAGAATTGGCAATGGTGAGGTGCCAAATTTGGACAAAAGATGAAGAAGAATGAGACAAACTGGATTACAGATAGGATTATGAAAGCAATAGGCTCTAACCAAAAAAGTTTATGATTATCCACAACTTCCCTTAGACTTCAATATTTATCCTTCAAAGATGCTTTTGTTTGGTTGATGAGTTCAACGTTATGTTTGTTTTCATGCAAAAGAATAGGATTCATACTTTGAACCTTATGTCATGTGTGATGTAAAATAAAGTACCTGAGAGTTCAATGGTTCTGTCCTCCACCTCCCTTCTCTTTTTCAATTACTAGGTAACTTGTACAGCTGAAACTCAAATACCCACATGTCAGTATGAATTATTCAATCAATAAATTGTACTCGATTTTCATAAAGTAGCCTATAATTTTGTCTGAGTTCTAATTTTCCTCAACTTACAGATAGATATCAAAGAAACACTTAGTCAAGCCAATCAAAGGCGTTACCTGGTGCGGTTAAACGATGATAAATGGTCAAAAGCATCTCTCCACTTAGTTGTGAGATCCTTGACTTTTGATCAACCTACAGAATCAATCTTCAATACCCACTAACAAGTAGAAATGAACATGAACACCACATGGTTAACTTCTTATATTCAAATCCCCACCCTCCCTACAAAAAGAAAGCATGATTCTTACCTTACATGGTGTCAAGCAGCTTGAATTCCTGATCCAGCAAACGTGTAACTAGTTCACATCAGGTTGTTAAATAGATCTGACCGAAGAGTGGGTGATAATCAAACAGGACTTAATTAGCTGGTCAAAGGCTTGGTTGGCATGTAAAAGTATGCATTTGGCTAGTTTTCCAACCAAAAAATTTTTGATTATGACCTCCTGTAGTTTTCCACGTGTAGTTTACCTAATCTACAGGCTAGTAGTTATCTATTCAAATACTGTTTCGCTAGATTTTCCGTTTGAGTGTTCATACACAGAGTTAGGCCTAACCAGGAACTGTTTCAACACTTGAAAAAAAAATAGAGAAAGAAATAAATATTTCCGACTGATACACATCGTGGATTAATCCTGTTACTTTCTTAATACTTGACATAAAAGATTTTGACAATTTATTTTTCATTTTAATCGTTTATCTGCGGCAGTCTGTATTGTTTCATCTACCCCATATATAATATGCTGCAGAAAACTTCCTTAAACCAGAGGCAACAAATTAAAAATGATTAGAGGGAGTCGTACATATAGTCTTTTATTAAAAAAATAAAAAAGGTTGTCTATCACTGGGAGGATGACAAACAGAAAAACAGAAAGGAATCTAAATAGCTTCACCTTATCATGCTACACGATCTCAAAACATGTTGGTTAAGTATTTAGTTTCATAATTCAAGAAACACAAGAATATAAAGATAAAAAGGTTATATAATTATAACATGTTGATCGATCCTGATTTCATGTAAAAGTCCATGATCACCATCACCTTGCAAATGGATCATGACCTCTACCCTTGAATAGAGCAATGCTAACCAGGAAACAGATATCTACTTCCTTTCCATCTTGCGGCACGAAAAGGTTCTCATTACTACAAATCAAAAAGTTATCGGGATTGGTAGGTTGTCCAGTGTTCAAGGGTCAATTAGCTGCTGCTTCTATAACAACAAGGGCTCCTTATTTTCTTGCTAACATAAGGAATCCAGTTTTGATGCTGTTGGTCCTGTATGGCTTTGGCCAGTAGGGATGTAGACTGCCTTTTCAGCAGAAAAATTTTAATCACACTGGATGGGATCCTATAAATGAAGAACTCAAATATTGGCAAAGGAAATAAGCTTTTATATACTTGTAATTATCGCATACCAAGCAGTATAGTGTACAAACTATTTACTGAAACATCACATAGGGTTTTCAATTAAATAAAGAGGTTTATTTTCCTTTGGATCTCCGTATGCTTCTTGCAAATAAAAATCGAATTACATTCATCGACCTTTAAATAGGCTTCAATTCATATTTTTAAGGTTTTTCATGCATTTGTAAAATTTCTACCTCTCTCCGGTGCATTCTTGATTCATTGTTTGGTTCCTGGGCTATCAGCAATGAATCAAGGAAATGGAATTCAATACCTTTCACATAAAGCCACTGTCAACCCACTATGCATTCAGTATAATACAAATTATGGCGGGCAGTTACACAAGTGTCTTTAAGGAAACTCGTAGCATGAAGCAGCTGTGCTATGACCTCACCAGTAGTTAGCAGGCTAGCTCAGGACTTGAAGATTAGAAACCACAAAAAAATATAAATAAAATTGATAGCCAAACAATCTCCTCCTTTTTTATATCACTAGGTCCAGGGCTTATCACATCATGTGCACTCTTTACTACCTCAGCCAAGGCCCCATCGCTTAATTATCCTCAGTTCCAGCAATCACATTTGGGAAAGAGCCCATACAGACCATTCAATATTCCAAATTCAATAGTGGTGATAAACTGAAAACATTTATACGATTCAGAAAACATTTCAATGCCAGAATATTTAACGATTCATAAAAACAGACTACGTGCATATAAAAATAATATGCCCCTTCATGAAACACTAACCAGTTAAGTTGCATCGTAGGCACGTTTGAGTTGGTATCAAGTATTAATTCAAGAAACTTCAACTTTGTGCAATGATATGTAACTATAATAATTAAATTTTTTAAGGCACATCTTGTTTTATTGTTGTCATGTGCCTATATGGAGTTAATGGGATGGAGAAATGAATTTGCTGTAATTGCATTTATACAAAATGCACTTACCAAATAGGTATACTGTTACTTAGAACCTACTGCTCCCAAAATGAAAACCCATGCTCTCTTACAACTCTTTTAGTTTCTTCTTGTTGAACAAACTCTGTGCCCTGATCTGATATTTTGGAGAACACTCTGGTATTTTTGCCTGATTGAGGTTGATTAGCTTTCAAATCTGCTATTCTTCGTTCAGCAAACTGCTTACCCAATAACCAATCCTCAATCATCTCACCTGTCTTAGGTTCTGGCAATAATTGTTTTTCTTTCATCTCCCTATAATATTTGTGCGCTGCCTCCAACTTTCCATTCAAAAAAAGACCATGTATAAGTGCAGTATAAGAGCTTCGGTCAGGACCATTCCCATTCTCACTCATCTCATTCCACATCTTAAAAACATTGTCAAATTGTCGCCATCGAGAAAACTTTCTAATCAACATGATGTAGGTATCCTTAGTTGGCTGGCAGCCCATCTTTCTCATATTTTCCAGCAGGTCAAACACTTCTTCTTTTGTTCTTAGAATACGCAAGAAGGCGTGATAAGTCCGAATTGTGGGTGAGAGTCTCTGTTGCAACATCTCATGAAATGCCTGCTGAGCCTCATTTACCTTCCGGGCTTTACAGAGAGGCTTGATCAGTGAGTTATAAGTAACAATGTTTGGATCAATACCCTTCTCTTCCATGCTTTTCATTAGATGAGTTGCCTGATTCACAAGACTATCTTTTGTAAGAGCATAAATAACAGCATTGTAAACTTTTCGGTCTGGTTCAATCCGTATTTTCTTCATTTGATCAAAAAGCCTGAGCACCTTATGAAGGTTACGAGCTTTTGAATAGCAAGAAATGATACTTGAGAATGACACAACATCACGTTGAATACCTCTATTACTCATCTCCCTCCATACTCTCTCAGCCTCTTGAGAACTGCCAATGGCATTACACCATCCATTAAGTATAATATTGAAACTCTTGGTATTAAATGGGAACACATCCTTATTACAAAACAGCAGGTACTCAGCATCTTGCACATTCTTGTAACGACAAAGAGCTGATAATAGGCCTTGAAAATCCTCAATACCTACTTCAAAGTTAAACCTTTTATATGCATAGAAAGTACTTATAGCCCGTCCAACATCATGCACCGCACAATATCTTCTAACCAAGATCATAAGAGTCTGCTTATTCACAAGAGAAGGACCCATCCTTCCCCCTCTCATTTCATCAACCAATCCCCATGCCGTATCAAACTTCCTCACTTTCCCAAGAATGGATATCATTGCGTGATATTCACGAGTCGAATGTGCGTAGCCTGGCTGCTTTCCAGCCCATAAAAAGAAAGTAAATGCAGCCTCCCAATCATTTCGAACCCGAGAAAGAACCTCCACCACCAATTCTGATGAGACCTTAATACCACATTGCTCAATCTTGTTTCTCATTTTAAAGCGTTCACGACTAAAATCCCGCAACATATCCACAAGGGTCTTAACATCTTTGACTACCCCCTTATCATTTATTTTCGATTGCTTACCATCTATTACAACAATAACTTCTTTATCATCACCAACGCCATCATTAAAATCTTTTTCTTTTAATTTAGAGATTTTTTGTGCATTTGGGATCTCAAGATTTGAGGTGGAGTACGAAGAAAAGTTATATGGGAAGCTAAAATCATTGGTGGTATTCGAGTTATTCGCTACGTTGATGGGATTTGAACACGGGAATTGTTTAATATATGTAGTAGAACTAAAAAGAGTGCCAAAAACACTTACAACTCGTGATAAGTTAGATCGTATTACCCTGTTTCCTTGCATTCCTAGAAACTCAATTAACAAAAATGGAGATAAAAATCAACTGCAGGAGCGAGTAGAAAGTGTTTGTGAAAAAGACTGACTGAAGAAACCAGATTTCCTTTACACAAAAACGAGTGCTGAATGAAACTTACAGATTTAGATAGTGGGACTGGCTTAAAGAAACCAGATCCTTTACGGAGAAACAAGTGCTGAATGAAACTTACTGATTTAGCTAGTGGGACTGAAATTGTTGAGTTGATCGTTATGTGTATTTAAAATTGAGAAGTTGGGTAGAAGCAGAATTGAAATTTATCGGTAGGCGGTAGCGGTCAAAAGTAAAGCCCTGATGGTGTGGGCGCTAATCTAAACAAACACATGAAGCTGTAGCGTGTGCGGTTTTTAGGTACATTTTCATGAGGATTTAAAACAGAACAAGTGACACTTTTATACGATCAAAAATGTTTTTTTTTTTTAATTAAAATTCTTTTACAGTATTAAAAAACTGACCTGACTAACATAATCTTTGTGCCACACACTTTTTCTTAGCGTTTGCAAATGACAATTATCATAAGTTTTTAATATATATTTTTAATTATAGAATACATATTAAAAACTCGTAAGATCTATAAAACATTTGTGATACTTAATTTATAATTTAATCTTATTTTAAATTAATACAATTTAAAACAAATCATACCCATTTTCCGATATTAAAGTCCAACTATAAAATCTATAATCGAATTTATTAAAACAAATGACAAACTTCTGTTACAAAATTTCAATCACCTTATTATCCAAAATTCCATTCTTAAGTCAATATCAACCTTAATCAAACGTACTTATCATTATAATAATAAATTATTTTTTCGAGATATATCAAATCATATCACATAAAAAAAATACCCATTCAAACTCATAAAAATAATCAAAATACGTAATTTTATAAATTCTTTTATAATTTTCAAAACAAATAAATAATATAAATATTTATAAATTTTTCAATGAACTCAAATCCTCAAGACATGTGAGTCAAGTATAGAAATTATTTCTAAACACTTTAGATCCTAATATAATTATCACTATACGATTTGCTCAATTAAAATCAGGATTATCTAAAAGTGTGGGAGGGGGAGGGATATATTAATGCATTCGTCATGAGTGGATATAAATACATAAATAAGTATATAAAACATTTTAATAAAAAAGTTTTTAAAAATCACTTTATTTTGCTAAAACTATAGCCTATTAATATTATAAAACTCATTAACCCTAGTCATTTTTTCTTTTTTCTTTTTTTCAGTGATTATTTTGATCAGGAGCAAAGCTGGGCCATCAGTGATTTCTCTTTTCATACCCAAAACCAATAACAACATCACATAAAATATTTTATATGTATATGAAACAAAATAATAAGCACATTTTATTTCAAATATCCAAAGTATTCACTAATATTGGTCTCGAGTAGTATTAGGTACTTCACAGATTTATCCTCAATATTTTCTCCTGATAGACCCTTTCATCACAAATTGGGTCAACGTTCTCTTATTCTATTTCACCAGTACATCCCTGACCTAAGATAGGCACTGTCTCAATTTATCCTTAAGCTACTAACATTGTATAATTACAATTTTGTCATTTTCGATTATAGCCTTCTCGTCGTCAATATCATAAAATAAATCGTAAAATTAATATAAAATCACATACGATCATAGGTATCATAAGTCAATAATCATTTATATAAATCAACACTTGGCCTTCAAGGTCTCATACACACATAAACCACAAAACATATAATTTATTCATTTATTTGTAAAACATATAATATCTAACAAGTCCTAAAATATTTAAAAATTTAAGTTTAGAAACATTTTAAAATATTTACAAAACAAGTAGAAATCCACTTATAGTGTAAGGAAGATGTGCATTCTTTATAATCTTTCATCTTGTAAGGCTCTTCCTTAACTTGGTTACCGTCTCAACCATACATATACCAATTTTCTCATTAATTCCTATATCCAAATGATATCAATATAACTTATATGCATAATTATAAATCTTAATATGAGTTTTCTCTAGTCGACACTTAATCGTTTGAGGCATATTCTATTTTTTGGTCATTTAATCGATTTCCAACAATGAAATCTTATAACCACATCATAATTCAACATTTGTCAATTATTTATACCTAATTTGGCTTTCTAACTTACTGCCTTACTTAGTCCCTATGAACTACATTCTAATTTTTTTACAATTCAATCTCTATTATACTTATTTTATGTCTTAAATAATATAATTTAAATTAATTTCTTTAAAACCAATTCCAAAATTTCAAAATTCTTTATGAACAATAAACCTTAATTTTTAAATTCAACCAAATATGAAATTAATGCTTAAAATAGATTCAGAAACTTACTAAAGAGTTGATTTATACCTTAGGAGACTCATTTTCTTTCAAATTTGGGAATCCCTAAATTTGGTAAAAACCTCAATTTTCTCTCTTTTTGATTTCTTGCTCAAATAAATGAAATTAGGCTTGTAATATGTGAAGGAGGTTGATTTATAGTGAATTTAGGTGAGAAATTATGATTTAATTGATGAAAAATTAGAGAAATTTGAAGAAGAAAAAGATTGCAGAGAGAACAGGGAGGGAGGAGAGTGAAGAATGTAAGAAAAATGAGAGGGAAAGGAGGTTTGACCCTTATATATAATAATTTATAAAATTACTAAAATAGCCATGGAGACATAAAAGAAAGAAGACTCTAAGAAAGGGCATATTGATCTTCTTACTAGTTTTAGTTGATCATTTTTCTACCTTTGTTTGACTGTTGCTTGGTCTTCTGTTAATCAAAACACACTCTTACAAAACTTGCAAAGTTTCTATTTTTCTCATTTGACACATCTTCAATTGATCAAGATATGACTTTTGGTTGATCGAAGTTCTCTAACTTTCTGTTCTATAGTTTGGCACAACTTGGATCAATTGAGATATGCCTTAAGTTTGTAAATTTTCTGTTTTCATCTTCTTTTGGCCTTATTTTTTCCCTTCCCCTCATCTGTTTTTACTTTGATTTCTTCTTATTCAATTACTTACATAAATAGTGTAGATTTTAGGTATGTTCTCTAATATTTTATCTAGATAATTTAACTGAATGATTTTCTAAGATATGATAAATTTAATTCATCAATTAGAAATATATAACAAAATGATATTAGAGTCATTCTCATGTTAAATTATTAGAAAAAATAATTTTCTTTTTGAATCCTTGAAAAATACGTAAAATTATATGTATTATTTGATAAAATTTTAAGAATACATATATGTATTATTTGATTTAAATTTTGAATACCCGTATATCTATTATTTGGTTAATTTTATATGTATGCATGGTTTAGTCATTTAGAATAAAGATTTGAATGTTATGTGTTTTGTTTGGTGTAAATTAAAAATTCAATTTATGATATGAATAAAACATACAGAGAAAACCCTTGAATTCCAAAATATTAGGCTGTCATAAATTTGAATTTGAATTCAACCAAGTTTTCACTGTAAATTCGAATTTAATGAACCCACAGCGTGAGAAATTAGATACTGTGTTCGATAGTATCAATTCATAGCTTTGTGTGGCGGCAAAAATGGTTTTATCTTAGGAAAGAGTGATCGAAATTGGAAAATTAATCCACCATGTATGTTGAAGGTTGCTAACCAAAAGGATATGGCATTGATTATTGAATTCGGCGACCAGAGAGACCAGAAAAATTGGTGGAACTAGTGGCAATTTTCACGGGCGACGTGAAATCCATGGATTGGTGGCAGCTTTTCCATGGAAGTGGTATGTCATATTTTGCTCATGTACGGACTAAATTCAAGTGCATACAACGGTTTTATCATTGATATTAAGCA
>JAVXUL010000009.1:14646473-14667359 GCA_035590515.1 Trichilia minutiflora
TTGATATTATGATTGTCTGTTAAGTTTTCCTATTTAAATATTCTGATGAATGTTTGAGATATGAACAAAATAAATTTTTCTAGAAGTGTTTGTGGATTGTCAAGATATTCTGAAAAATTTAAGGTGTTTTGGTTGGATTGATTTTGAAAGTGTCGCATAAATATTTTGAAAATAGTTTTTGTAAAGGTTTTATAGGCTTACAGGGTGTGTTCTGATGATTGAGTACACCTTGGGAGTCTGTGATAGTTGTCACATATGGGACCTATGAGTTGGGACATAACAGCATGTCTCGTGTGAACAAATTAGGATTCATTCGATCGACGAAATGAAAGCTCCCTGAAATTTTTGAGTGTCGAAGGATTCATTCGAACGATCCGTGGTTCGTTCAACCAAAGTAGGTAGTTCGTTCGAACGAATCCTGATTCGTTCAACCGAACGATCATAAAATGACGATTTTATCCTCTTCTAGAAGCTTTTCCTTTGATTTTATAAAGGGTAAAATAATAATTTCTTAGATCTTTTATAAAAAGGGGACTGAGGCCCCGTTTCTCCTTCATTTTCTTCTTCTTTCCCTCCCATGTTTTCTCCTTTGTTCTTTATGCCCAGCCCCCACATTTTATCACATTTTTTATTTCTCTTCACCTATCACTCACATTCTCAGTATCTAACTTCTTAGGAGTGCCAATTTAATGGTAGAAGCACGAAAACCAAAAAGAGGAGCTAGGATTTTCATATTAAGTTTTGGGTTTTTTTCTACTTTTGAGCAAAATCGGAACAAACCAACAATACCACGAGATTAGTGACATCATTTCTAACTCATCTATAGTTTTATTTCGTATTTTAGTAAATTTTTATAAAATGGGTTTTACTATTTATCCAGGTAGATTTCGACTAGATTTACCACGTACATTTGATTTTTATGCTTCGTTTAGGTTGTAGTGAAGTCAAGTAAGTTGATAGAATGTGAGAAATGTAAATTTGGAAAAGTTTGGTAGACATAACCAGTAACCAGGTTACTGTTATGACAAGGGGGGGTGTTTGCTTAATCGAAATACGTTAGTTTAGCCTAAATGTGAGTTCGTAGTAATGATATATAGCTAATTAGATGAATAACGAGGGTTTTATCTGATTTCGAGTAATAAACAATTTTAAGGAACCCAAATTAGAATTTATTGCACGCATACAAGTTTCATTTGAGGTTTAAAAATATGTATTGATATGTTTTGATATATGTGATTAGGCGACAACGCACGAGCGAGAAATCCGAGTAATATGCTAAGGAACGAAGAGAATTAGAGTGCATAACGCTCCCTAAGCAGTGAGTCAACTCTTTTTGTTTTATCATTTTAATATACTTCTTGATATTTACGATTATA
Source organism: Trichilia minutiflora (assembly GCA_035590515.1). Taxonomy (NCBI): domain Eukaryota; kingdom Viridiplantae; phylum Streptophyta; class Magnoliopsida; order Sapindales; family Meliaceae; genus Trichilia; species Trichilia minutiflora. The sequence continues at coordinate 14,647,850 of JAVXUL010000009.1, forward strand.
TGATATTTTTTGTTATGTGTATACAAGTATTTAACTTTTATGCTCATTACTTCGATTTCCTATACTTGCTTACATATATATATATATATATGCGTAACTTTGTGCATACATGGTTTTTAAAGGATTTATGTTGGTATATTTGATGGCCAGAGGCCAGGATGAATTATGTTTAATAGATGTGTTGATACACGTGCTTATGCTTTTTTGAGAATCTATTGGATTTGTATGATATGTGGATATTGATATACATTTTGGTGATGACGGTCACTGAGGACTGGGTTTGTTAACTGTAGCTACAGGGTGATAGTCTGGGGAAGTCCACTTGGGTGTGGACACCTAAGTAAGTGATATATGTGGTTGCTTAGGATCTGTCTGATAGAAAGTTGCCTAAGTGAGTGGAGGCTTCATAGGTGGGGGTGGTGTATGATTGTGTTATCGTGATAATGTGGTGTGATTCGATCCCCTGTGAATCTCGTTGGGTTAGTCACGAATGTCACCACGTGCCTAATCCGAGACGAACGTCAGTGATGGGCTCGTTTTTATATAACTAAACTATGCACTATTTATTTCTTTCCATTTAGAAATGGATTTTTATAAATAACATATTTTTACATATAAAACCCACTGACAGTCTCAGGATGCTCAGGGGTAAGGCGATCATCGAGAAACGCAACCGGTCCAATGATTTTTCATATGCATTTCAAAGTTTTCAAATTAAGATAAATATTTTAAACCAAATTGTTTTATGATGAGTTCAAGATATGTTTTTCTATTTATAAACTAAGTATCATTTGCTTATATTCGTTTTTGGTTCACTCACGGAGTATACTCTCGTATACTTACCCCCCCTCACTTTCTAATTTCAGGTATAGAAAGCATTGGACAAGTTTCTGTTGGTGGTGGTTTCTTCCAGACTTGGTGCGCTTTAGGTATACATGTATATTGACTCACTTGGTTGGCATATAGTCCATTGGATTTGTATTTAAAGAACTTGTTGTGTTATTTGGTTATTTTCTATAGATTTGTAAAAGAGATTTGTAACTATATACTTAAATTTCATTGTGGATGGTTTCACTCCACTGTTTATTATTTTGATGGATATTTTATAAATGGATGGATGTATATACATTTTAAAGTATTTTGAGATTTTGCTTGAGAAACAGATTTGAAGTTTGGGTGGTTGGACGATTTTGTTTGGAAGTGTTGTTTTATATAGGATTTGTAAAGGTCTTACAGGCTCTCGAGGCATATTTCGGGTGATTGAATATACCTGAGAGGTCTGTGACGATTGTCATGTGTGGGACCCACGGGTTAGAGCATGACATCATCTATTTTATGTCCTAAATAACTTATTATAACTTAAATTTTTTATAAATAAAAATCAAATTATTCACAAATAAACAATCCTCTAAATTATAAATTCAGTCTAAATAGAAATTTAATGCGTAATCAAGAATAATAATCTTATTAGAAAGTTAATATAAGCTTATAATTGCTGAATTTGATATTGATTGCTTGAATTCTCAATTTGGTTCAAAACCTTAATTTTTCTCTTTTATGTTCTTAAACATATTCGATGAAATAAAGCTTCTAAATTAAAGAAAGAATAGGGAATTGATGATTATTGGTGAAAAAAAAAAGAAGATTTGAGCAGTTAATTTTTTCAAGAAAGTAAATAAAGAATTTCAAATAAAGGGAGGAGAAATGAGTAACAAGAGAAAAAAAGAGAGGAAATAATGACTTTAGTCACTATTTAACCATATTTATAATGAGTTGTATAATTATCAAAATACTCTTAGTTTATAAAAAAAAAAGAAAATTTTAAAAGAAACAAAAATGATTATTTCATCTCATTTTCAATCAATTTTATCGAATAAATTGATCAATTTATTCGATTGAATTGAATTCATCTAAATGAATTCTTTAATTTATTCGATTGAATCCTTCATTGACTCTTTGAAAAAATTCTGTCATTTATTCGTTTGAACGAATCAGATCATTCATTTAATCGAATATAATTCGTTTGACCAAGATTTTTACAAGTTTTTGAAAAAATTTTGACCATTTATTTGGTAGAATAATTCATGTTTTTTGTTTAGTTGAAGTCATTTATTTGAATGAATCCTTAAATTCGTTCAATCAAATGCCTTCTCTCACAAAATCTTCATGCAATCGAATTTTTATTTAGTTTATATATCTATTTCTAGTCCTTTTTTTCCTAAATCTTTTCAAATTTCATATGAAACCTCATAATATTATTGATTTTTCATTAACAATACCCCGATATACATTTTATAAAAAATGATGAAAATATCCTTAACTGTAAATGCAAGATATTACATTCTCTCTCTTGAAAACTCCTTAATGCATTAAGCTATCGATGTGATCATGTTGGTTCATTGTGTATTAGCTGTTAACTTATTCTGAATTTTTTGAATTTGAACTCTTTAAAATCTTAACGACTATGATTAATATATAATAATATGTTATAGTCCCTAAATCATAATAAAAAAAAGTACTTTATCAAGCCTATTTTATGTTGTACATATTATATGAGTAATATTCTTCCACTGTCCAATCCTAGTCAAGTAAGATTTCATAGAATATCAAAAATCTAAATTCGATATAATTACAAATCATTAATTAATATATCATAAATTTGTCATCACGAACTCTTTCGTATGACTTTTAAATCACACTAGTTAGAGATTTAGGTTTTAAATATTTATCAATATTTATTTAAGAACTCGAATTTAGATATTCATTTATTAATCTAATCTATAATCATCTAAACTATTTTTTAAAAATACTAATTGAAAAAAAAAGATTTTTGAGAATTTAAAAAATAATTTTAAGAGTAAAATTTTAAAAAAACACTTCTTGTTTTAACTAAAATTTTTTCCTTTATTTCTTTTAATAAAATTTTAAATATTTTTATTCATACTTGATGTCTTAGGACATCAAAACAAAAAATTTCAACAACTCTATGCTAACCAAAAATAATATAACAACATTATACTATTATCATGTATTTTTTTTTTTTTTTTGAAAACTCGAAAACTCCAACTGCCAATCAACGCACTAGAAGACTTCGTCAGATAATATAACAACATTATACTATTATCATGTATTCTTTTTTTTAAAAAAAAAATCCGAAAACTCCGACCGTCAGTCAACGCCTTGGAAGACTCCGTAAGGAGGACTCAAGCCCTCGACTGTCCTAGAGCAGTGTCATCGAGACGAAAAACCGAGACTACACTAGGCTCTTACACCTGGGTGCACTCCAAGTGATTCGAACTCAAGACCAGCACGAATACTCCCCTAAAATGGAACCACCAAGTTACACCCAGTGGGTGCAAATATTTGTAAAATTTATGTATTCTTACAAGATAGAAGACAATAAGTCCTGTAAAATTTATGCAAATAATATTTGTAATTTTAAAATTATTGAACATAATTTTTGTTAAAGATTAAAAAAGAAAGAAATTCAAGGAGAAGAATGTTATTACTCCATTTCCAAATTATTACACATGGAAAATCGAAACTAAATGTAATATGAGTAAATTTAGTTTGTTTGGTATTGAGGTATGCACTAAATATTAAATATTAACGAAAAGATTAAATAAAATTTTGTTAACAATAAATTTTTAATATAAAATACAGAAATCTTACTAAAAATTAATATTATCAAATACTATTTTCACATTAACTTTAGCAAAACAAAAACACCACAATTTCAAAAAAATATTTAAGATGGGTAATTAAATATTTTCACTTTGCTTTCAATGCTATCAAAATCATACCCCAATAATCACAACAGTTAATATTTCATAATCAAGATAATAACATTTATATCTTCTGCTCAAAGAAGTAAATGAACTTAATTGAATCGAATCAGTCTCTAAAAAATTAGAATCAGAACGTTTTTGTAATGTAATTACAAATGATAATAAATGGAACTAATTTTTTTTTGTCTTACCTTTCTCCTCGTTATTCCCAAGATATATAAAGACCAAATCCAATTCCATATCCCAATTGCTACTGATTCTTGATGTAATAAGGCCGTGGATACTCCAGATTCAACGCTTCCGACATCAAAAAAGCCATATATGCTGAATTATAAGATAGGTAATTAAGCCAAATATGTCATATAATCATCATTTTGGTGACGATATTGCCTCGATAGCACTGCCTAGGGGCCATGCTGCTTCAACAAGGGAATTCTGATATTTAACTTGTTTTACTAAGGTAATATGTTGCCAGGGATCGAGGCCTATCAAATAGGAAAAGGATTGCGAACACCAAGATATCAGAATGCAAAACATTACAGTGGAATTAATTATGAGTCTACAAAGACGGATTAATTGCAAATGTAACTTACCAAATCCAATGACGAGCAATGTGTGCTGGTAGACAAGATCCAAGCATATATATGGCAGATTACTATCATCCACGTGTGGATAGATGGATTTTGCATCCTCAAGTTTAGTTTGGCAAGCGCGCTTTGCAGCAGTCTCAAAATCAGCAGGGCGAACTTTGGCAACAGGTTGATTACGATCAATAAAACCAGCCTATTTGCAAATAATTAAGTTAGAAAGTTATGCATCCAACAGGTATTTAAGAAATTTTGCTGTAAAATAATCTTCTCAAGCAACCAAATTATGGGAGACTAATACCTCGGCAGCCCTGTCGAAGAAAAATGAAGCAACAAACAGATTCTTTTGCCCATCACCACCTCCACCGTTCCATATTCCACCAAATGTACATTTCATGTGAGTACAGGTATCATTAACCTTGAGAGCCTTGATCGCTACACTCTGACAATCCTCCAGGTTTGAACCAGATGAAGAAGATGGTGCTTTGTACTCCTTTCCTCCATATTTGTAAGATCCTTAAACAGATTACAAGGATGAAAAAAATTTCAATATTGATGTGCCGTCTGATGTTTTATTTATTTTTGAGGAGAATCAAGAAATATTTATTATCTGAAAAATGAAGGAGATTTTCGTTAAGTTTTCTTGTTCAAGAAATAATTTCTTGTTCAATCTTCAAAGCATCAAATGAAACCACTTCCAAAGTCAGACAGAAAAAGTGTGGTCATGACTGGTAAGCACTAAGCAGGATGATGGCCCTACAACCAAGTGTCAAATGCATTGCAATGATGTTTAAATTTGACATGCAAACAACTCAATTAAATAGTCAAACCACAAAACCTGCTTTCAGGTCATTATCTCTAGGATTAGAAACCAGCAACAAATTAATTCAACAGGCATAAATACCGTTATTTTATGTGGTAGGTGGTGGATACAAATATCTTTCAACCAACACATCATATGCTTTTGAAAATGCATATGCAACAAAATGAGGTTACAAAAGCAATTGATTTTACACACGTGTGATAATGCTTCAAAGTTGAATGGTGATAAAATAATTATCAACCCAGTATCAGGACTACTGAAAATGAATAGTTGAACATACCATCATAACCAGACAAAATGCATGGGTTGTCAAAGTCTGCAGTAACTTTCAAGATTTCTGCTCGAGCAGCTAACAAGCCATAGTGCAAGTAACTGCAAGCAAGTTGCCAAATTTTTTTGTTAATATTATTATTTGTTAAGAAACTATGAATAGATTTATTAAATATAAGAAAGTATTACAAGTGAGGAGTGGTCTTAGTGGACCGGGTATCCACAGAAAGGCAAAAACTATTGGAAAAGGAAGCAAGGACACACAAAAACAGACAATAGCACACAAAAATCTGTTAAGAAACCAAATATTTATTAACTGGAACAGGATAGTTGAAAACTACACGTTATTTTGCTGAATACAATATCTTTTTCAAACAAATCAAGAACCTAAAATAATCTCTAACAACAATATATGAACAAAACAACCTGCAATAATAGATGGTACATGAAGTGATTGACTGAGAAATTATCGAAGAGAAAGCATGATATAAATTTTTAAGAGAGAGAGAGGGAACCTGTGAACGTAGAGGAAATATTTTGTTCCCATCAAATACATTTCCTTCACATATGAATCCTCTCCATCTGACACCTTTGGAGCATTTGCAGCATCCGCCTCCGAAATTGCATATGCCATTTGTACAGATCCACCTCCCAGATCAACCACTCCAACTGTCTTTGAATATTTTTTTCCCAATTTGCCCAAGAGGTAGTTTATTGTCACCTGCAACAAACGATCCATATAAAATTTCCAGACTACGTCCAACATACTAAATAATTCATAAGACCAGATGCTCCCTTTGATATTGTTAAAATTTTACATACAGCAAAATGACACAATGATGTTTACATTTCATCATCAGTCTTCATCTTACTTCCAGCCCAAGAACCATAAAAAATGATACAACAATTATTGGTGAAAAATTTCCCATTTCCTTTAACGTAAGTATAATATGTACTTTCTATTACTTTTCCTTTTTCTGTTTATTTCTTTCTGTTTGGTTACTGAAAGCTTATTTGCTTTGATCTGTTATGCTCTACTTTCGTAAACCGCTAGACAACATAAGTCAAATAGAGTAACCTATCTTTACTGAATGGTTCTCCTCTATTCAACTTGCTTAAAGCTATCACAAAACCTACAATCCATAGAAAATAGGACTACAAAATGCACAAACCTATCACTTCTGAATCAAGATTTTTGATACACACGATCAATCATTCACAAATACTCCGTGCAGTTTCACAAACTATCCAGGTTCTCATAGTTTTGTGAATCAGAGAGAAGATGCAGCTATCACTGTTTATCCATTATTATGTCTTTGTATCCCGAAAACAAGTCAATACTTACCCGATTACTTCTTCCCTCTGCTCAAAAAGTGAATACTATGGATATTCCACATCCTATAATTTACCAAGAAAATTTGAATGGACTAGCCTAAGAGTCTGAGGAAAAAGTCAAGTAACCAAGGACCAAAAAAAGGCTATGCCATCTGATAAAGCTGATTGAATGACTCTTTCAGTTGATGATAAGCATGGGCGAAATCTATGTTCTAAGACTCAAGGCATCAGTGAAAAAATTTTAAACTAATTTAAGCAAGACTTCAGTACATCAAAGATATCGTTTAACAATCATTGTTTACAACATGTACTTCACATATATGCATCCCTATGTCTCCAGGGGTGTGTGTCAAGTATTAGTGCCATATGAATAGATGCACTTAATGAATATAAAGAGACTTCAGTATAATAACCACACTCTTTTAACTAGGCCAAAACCTAAAAAAAAAGTAAAAAACAAATTACATACCCACTGATAAGAACCTTCTTGGGAACCATCCAAAACGGTGACCCAATCTGGCCGTGATTTGAAGGTGCTTTTATATTTGAGCAGATCCCTAACCTTTAATTTGAGGTTCAAAGGGCCATTAGTACAATGGAAGACGAAATAAAGCTGTCCGTACAACCAAAAGGACATGATAACAAAGCAAGGATTACCGCTTGCAAAATTCTTTCAGGTGCATCACCTTCCAACTGCCTTAACCCTGCAGTTGCCTACAGAACAATTAGAACCCATGTCAGTAATTCAACTAAACATTTCATACAACAGTGATACAGTATCGCAAAGAAATCATTGCAAATGAGAATATTTCTGAATTTACTCACGCCAACTTTAACAGGTGTATTTGATCGCAAATCTTGTGGCACAACACCTTGAGCTCTATCAAGAAGAGAGGTCAGAGAGTTTGCTGCAGCTTGCGGATTATTAGCATATGCACTTAAACCTGGTTTAATCTGTCACACCGTCACCAACCTAAAATCAGAACTAAATAAACAATGTAATCAATAGACCCAAAAAAAACCCATAGCTATAGAAAACCAAAAAATGGACGATAATTTAAGAAATAAATCTTGAACTTATACTGACAGGCACTTAGCCAAGTCATGCATACACGTACGATTCTGCCCAACGCTGTTTTACTTTTAACAAATCATAATGTTGGACTTGGAGTTCATAGAATCACATAAAACTGCATTTGGGAGTGCTTTTCAAACTGTCAAAAGCATCTTTATATATTTTGCAATCTTGGGTCGAATCAGGGCAAAACGCTTTTAGAGATCAAAAAAGCAATTGGACTGCTTCTGCCGGAAGTACTTTCTAGACACATTTAGCTATATACCCGTTAACTGCAAACTGTTGCGAAAACACTTAGCATCATCCTAATTATAAAAGGCCAGCATTACTTACATCTCAAAACTTTATCCTGATTCTTAAATCTAAACAGAATTTTCAATCCTGAATCCAAAACAGAGAAATAAACGAAAAGTAATACGAAATCAAATCCATTACCTGAACAAAAAGCTCGAGATCTTTGCCAATTGGCACAAGATCCAAGTTCTGATCAAAACAATACACGTGGACTCGACTCCCAGAGCTCCCCGCATCAAAAATAACAGCATAACTCTTTGACAACTTCAAATTCGGCGAAATCTTCCGACTAATACCGTAATCCAACGCTTCTGATGGCGCCCCTCCCGACATCAGAAACAACACAAACACAATTAACATCACCGGAACGGAAATGACAAACATCACGCCCCGGTTTCGCTGGATCTTGTCTGACAAAGAGTCATGCTGGCGGCTTCCGGGTCGCTTCATCATCTTGTCGGGCAAGAGCTGGTCCGATTGCGAAGGTGAGGTAGCGGTGGGGACGGTCTCTTGGAGCTCGGCAGAGGAAGGGGATCGGTATCGGATCTGACCGTTTCCGGTAGAAGAAGGTGGTGGCACGGCCTTTAAGGACTGGGATGGTTGGTCCGGTGATGGATCCAGGGTTGAATTTGAGAATTGATGTGATTTAGATGATATAATTCGGACCGTTGTTCATGTGGAAATGACAATGCCGACTGTTATAGTGAAGATCTCAGTGCTAATCGACCACTGTTTGGTTGCTACTGTATAAATCATAAATCAGAACAAGAGAGCGAGGGAAGAAGAGCGAGCTGCAGAGAATGAACGTGTGTAAAGTACAAATAAAGTGGTCTTTATTATTGTATTAGTTTTTAAAATATTTTTCTTTTTCTCATATTCTCAAGTTCGTCGCAAGTAACCCCGTTTGCGTTGGAATGAAAGTCGAAAGAAAACTAAAAATGGCATATTAACAAACAGGTCCCTATGATTTTGAAAAATAAAACGGATAAGTATCAGACAAATAAAAACTAACATTGACGACCTATCCGTTAAAATGATCAGAGTATTATTTTATTATAATTTAGAGTTATTAGTATAAATATGTTCTTATTTTATTATAATTTAAACAATTATTATATTATTAGTATAATTATGAATGCAAACAATTCTATTAACAACAATATAATTAAAAGCCTTTAATAAAATATAACAGCTTAGTGGGAAAATTATTCGGACAAAATCCGTTGATTGGGTCGAAACCGGATACTCCAAATTATTTAAAAAAAAAATAACAACTTAACCTTAACCTCTTAAAAGTATAATTATAAAATGCACCCATTAATAGTGTTCTTAGGAGAAAAATATTTCAAATTGTGTTCTTCTGTATACCTTTATTACTTTAAAAACAAAACCGATGGAGTTAAATTTTAACAGAGCCTTCTACAAGTACTCTATAACAACACTTCAATAATAAACATAATCAACGTCGTAAAAACATGGAGATCCTGTGATGTCTGTATTTTGATAATATATCAGTAAAAGAAAGCAGAGGCAACCATAATCGGCAAATTGCAGGTAGTTTATATCATGTACTAATGGAAGATAAGTTCAAAGAAAAACAGTCAAGTGCTAAATCTACATAATAAAATTACCAAAAGAAAAAGAGAAGAAAAGAAATGAAGTGACTATCCATGAGCATCAGACTCATCTAAAATCTAATAATTTGAATAAACCCATCTTGGCAGATTATACCAACTTAGGTTTTCTTCTGTTTCTTTGCTGGTAGAGGGAAGATAATGCGAAAAATCAAAGCAGCAAATATTGCTCCAATGAATGGACAAATCCAGTAAACATAAAATTGCTCCCACGTGTCATGCCTATTGTTGACATATGCCCAGCCGAAGGCCTGCAGAACAGATATATTTGAAGTTAAGACAACTAGTTATGATTTCTACTAGTTGACATAGAGTATGAAGAGTTTGTTAATAATAGAATAACAAAGCTCTAATTTTATATGAGATAACTTCGTTACAGGAAGAAGAGGAGAACAAATCTAATGACCCTCGGTTTCTATCAACTCTGTCTTGCTATTTCCTTTTAGACTAGCTAAACTACAGTCTGCAAGATACAAACAAAAGCTGAAAAACATATAATCGAAATTGGTCATGCCACTATGGTGATTGTCGGATCCTTGAATAGCAATGTAAGTGGAATTGAGATTCTCTACAATTTAGGATACAAGCGATGATGCAAATCGTGTTAAAAGCACACTACAACAATTATTTAACTTGAATAACAAATATAAGTTTATAACGGTCTATTTTCCAATACCAAGCCAGCATTCTAATAAATAATCAAATAATCCCAGTTTAGGCAGAACACGATTAAAAAATACTCAAACAAGAATAACTTTGATTCATGTGAATTCCAATAAAACACTGCAAAATCAATTAGCACTGTTTATCTCACCGATCAGTTTTGGCATTGTTATATTAACAGAAAAAAGGCAACTTTGTTACTCCACAAGGGTTAAAGATATTCCTCTATAGACATGGATGTACCATCAAAGAATATGTGCCTAATAAATAAGTCCAAAAAATGACCATCTTGGCTACCTGAAGAGTACACTAGAGCAGGCCAAAGGCATCATTCTTTCTTCCCTGAAGGCCAAAAAACAAAACATTTTAAACCATTGTGGTCCTTGCATGTTGCACTTAGGTTCATTGACCTAGAATTGCCACCACTTGTGATCAAACAGAGGGCAATCCTATCAGGGAATAATGTAAGAAGGCATTCCTTCAGGTTGTGATGATGTTATGGAGGAAATGCCTACAAAATGATTTGGTTGGAAATAGATTTTTAGAACTAGATTAAAGGACACTACACTATTTCTGATTGAACTGCCTTCCACTTCTAATCCTATACTAAGCTGTCAGCAAAAGGAACTTTCTTCTCATGATCCGAACTTTTTCCCAATTGACTACAAGCATCTACCAGAAGAGAATAGCTATTCCATTCCAATATTTTCGACTTTTTCCAGAGTGTACTTATGCCTGTCACTACTGAAACTGCCGAAAAGAATAAAAAAGGTTGAATGGCCCTCAAACTCAATCCTCTATTGAGAGAGAGAGAGAGAGAGAGAGAGAGAGAGAGAGAGGTGTAAACCAGATATTGCCAACCTCCCCATCATTTAATCATTAGTTTCCATGGTCACCACAGGCAACTACTGCAGTTATGACCTCACACTATCACTATTGACCACCACCACTCTATCGACCCACCATTATTACTCGCACCAAATAAAGAATTTAATTTATATACCTTCTGCAATGCAAGTGGAGTAAGGATGAGTCCAACAAATTGAAAAAAAAAAATAGTGAACTTTATTTGCTACCTAATTATGATTCAGCACCAGGAAGGACAGATCTCTATCCCATTGTTTACAAGTGATGTAACTATATTCAAAAGGTTCTAGATATTGCATCCATTAATCAATTAGAAATAAATTAAAGATATAATGACGAAGGCATTTAAAATAACACATTTACATCAGCTACAGAAGGAAATGATTAATAAATGCAGCAATTATGTTATGATATCGGATAATATAGGAGCTTTGTTTTTCTTCCAATTATAATATTAATAACATCTTAATTTGGTAGGATTTAGAGGGTATATATTTCCTTTTCGATCATTGTCTCCATCATTTTTTTTGGCATGCGTAAGACACATTTAGCAAGACTGTGCCACCTGAATCATGCAAACAATATAGAAAGTGATAAGATGATAAACAATATATCTCTCATATCAAACAAACAACATATTTGCTCATTTTTTTTATATATTTCCTTAATTCGAGTTAGAAAGTAGTGAACATAAGGTTAGATAAAAAGCCATACTTAGCGGCATTGTTGTTAGTCAACAGCTTAATGACAGTAACTACATTGATTTCCTAGAAAAAAATAGAAACCATGTTAGTGTTATAGCAGCTTGTAGTTTACAAAAGAAACAATAAAAGAACTGTGGGATAAAAAGGTAATCTCATTGTAACATCACAACCATACATTGACAACCAAAGTTGAAACTTATTAAAATTCAAATCAGTCCATATCATGGAGATTGAATACTAATCTAATTGATTATTAGACATTGAGGTAGATTACTCACATTGGCAGGATTCATGGAAGGACCTGTGTAAGCAGAACCTGCAACAACCAGTACAACAGTTGCCACAGCAAGCATCAATGTTTTGAAAATGTTGCTACGAGGACCCTTGAGAACGATAAAAAGAACAGCAAAGCTAATAAGGAAAGTCAACACCCCCTCAGCAATGGCTCCCGTTTGCAAGTCAACTTTCAAAGAAGGACCCCCGAGCCTGTACGTATACTTTTGAGGCATAAACTCCATGATTGTCAATGCCCCGCCCACTGCACCTACTGCCTGTCAAACAAAATAAAAACTTTATAGCTCATTAATTACATCTAGTTTTTTCAGCAAATGGGCCATTCTAAATCTACACATTTGAATGAATAATTGTTTGACAGTTAAAAGCATTAAATTTTCTAGCAAATGGGGTCGTTCTAATTCTCTCCATTAGCACTAAGGTCTGTTTAACAGTTTAAGAAAAATAGAAAAACATTCCTAAAAGACTAATTCTAATAACACGCAGAGAAAAAAACAACACAACAAATAAAAAATTCACAAGTACTTAAAGATGAACCTGAGCTGGGAAGCGTAGGGCCATGGAGATGAGACTATCACCACCGACCCCGGCGGCATAAAAAGCGGCTGTACCAGTAGGATTGAAACTTGCTCCACCAAGTACTCCACCAATAATATTAAAAACAAAAACAAAAACAAAAACAATAGCAATAGTAATCAACATCGGTGGCCAAACCATTTTCTGTACCCCTAAAACAGCTGCAATCTCAGCAGTCAGCACAGCAAACGTCGATGAGCAAAATACCCACATAGCCGTCAGCACCATATCACCCAAAGCTGCCTTTATCGGACCCATTTTTTGAATTCTGAATAATGAAGAAACAGAGAAGAAAGGAAAACTCAAAGGACAGCTGAGGGTTTTGTTTATGTGGGAGAGGAGTTGATGATGAGTTTGACTGATAAGTGAAGATTAGTTGAATTGAGGTTGTGTGATTTACCTACTTCCCTGGTTGAAGTTGGGATGAAAGCCGAGCGTTCATAGGTTGTTTTTTGTTTGGGAATCTACTTCTCATTTTCGTTGACGAATTCGATCTCGCCACGTTTAATATTTTATACACTGTTTCTGTGCTAAGTGGATTAACAGTATCCAAGTGTGATACAACTCTTGTCCATTTAACCTTAACCATTCGAAAACTTATCTTACCTGAATAATATGCAGATTGACATTCATGATATTAATATATAGACGTGTAATAAATAATTTTTAAAATTATAAAATTTTATTATTTCATTGATGATTGCTACCTTGTTCTGACTTAACTTATTACCTCATTGGGATGTACTTTGTAGAATAAGATTGAGAACTCTAATATTATATAATATTAAAAAATTATACTCTTTAATTAAATTGAAGGTTTGTTTTTTTTAGGAATAATTTTAATTTTATCTTTAATTAATTAGCTCTTATTTATTTTCAATACTTAATATTTTTGATTACTATTGCTAATATATATGAAAAATAAAGAAAATTAGATAACTATTTATGTTTTGTTATTTTATATTAAAAGCGTTCAACAAATTATTTTTATGAAAATAAATTTTTTATTGTATATAAATATCATGTCAAGTCAAGGTTATAGTAAAATATTTTTAATAAAAATTTAGATATTAAATTATAAAAAAAAAATGGATAAAAAACGAAAGACTGTAGATGATATTAGCGATAGGTTGCTATTGCCCGAAGATACCATGTTATGGCCAGGCCATGATAATTAGTATTTCAAATTAATTAAATAAAATACATTAAATTTGACACTTTTTACACCTATTTCTTATAAATAAAAGAGAAAATACTACATTTAAAAACCAGTAAAGAACAATTCTCCTACAGACCAGATGTTTCAGAGTGGAAAAAAAAGAAGAAAAGATCCAAATGTTATTTTGTTAAGAATCATTTACATCAAATGAAATTAAATTTTTATTAACCTCATTAATTTGATATAATCTCAAATTTTTGTGTAGCACAATAATAATCAAAAAGTTTTATTGACGTGAAATTAAAGAGGTTTGTTAGATTCATCTTCAATTTATCAAGTAATAAAATAAAATAACATGATCTGAAATGAAATAATAAAGATTCAGAAACCGCTTTTGTAAAATATAGCCGTTGGGAGCTGGCTAGCCACAACGGCTACTAAAATCAAATTTGTCAAAAACAATTCATCAACTAGAGCTGAGATTTGACTTCCTCTTCAATACCCACTTGAACACTTCAGCTAGCGAACCAACAGTCTCAGCCTCCATTTTACTTCATTGAAGAAGGTAAGTAATACCCATTTCGTCTATTTTTCTTTTTTCATTTCTGTTTTTGATGTTCAGGTAGACTGATTTTGTTAGCTGAAGTTGAAGTAGTTTTTACATTCAAAATGAAGAAGAGATGAGAGTTGACCGTTTTGTTTTTGTTTCATTTTTGTATGTGTGAGGGAGATGTGAAACTCTTAGAATTTGGCTTTTGTTCTCTATGGATCAATTTTTTTTTTGTGGGGGGTTGTTGTAATAGAAAAGCATTCATATTTAATCTGCTTATGACTGCAACAATTTTGTTTTTGGTTCTTTAATTATTTGTTTATTGTTCAAAAAGTGTTACAGAATTTTAAAAGCGAATACCCATTTTTGTCATATTTTGATTTTTTCTTTGATTTTTCTTTTAGTAAGTTCAGTAACATAACGATTTGATTGTGGAAACGTGGAATGTGTTCATAGACATAACTTGATCTGATATAGAAGCAGCAAAGAGAGATAATGTTGTGTTTTCTTTATTTTTGGATTGTTTCAGAGAGAAGAAGTTTCAAAGTTTCGAAGATGAATGATCTAATGACGAAGTCTTTCACCAGCTATGTTGACCTCAAAAAAGAGGCCATGAAAGATCTCGAGGCTGGTCCTGACCCTGATCTGGAAATGACAACTTCAGCAAACACAATGGACCAAAACCTCAACCTATTCCTGGAAGAAGCTGAAAGTGTGAAGAAAGAAATGGGAGAAATCCGCGAGATCTTAGGCAAACTCCAAGAAGCCAATGAACAAAGCAAGTCCTTGCACAAATCTGACTCCCTTAAATCCCTGCGCAATGCAGTCAACAAAGATATTGTCTCAGTTCTCAAGAGGGCTAAGACTATTAAGTCTCAGCTTGAAGAAATGGACCGCGCCAATGCTGCTAATAAGCGCCTCTCAGGCTGCAAAGAGGGGACCCCAATTTACAGGACTAGGATTGCGGTAACTAATGGATTGAGAAAGAAGTTAAAGGAGCTTATGATGGAATTTCAAGGGCTGAGGCAAAAAATGATGACGGAGTACAAAGACACTGTTGGGAGGAGGTACTTCACTGTCACTGGAGAGTACCCAAATGAAGATGTTATTGAGAAAATCATCAGGGATGGTAACGGGGGTGAGGAGTTCTTGACGCGTGCAATACAAGAGCACGGGAGGGGAAAGGTGTTGGAGACAGTGGTGGAGATTCAGGACAGGCATGATGCTGCGAAAGAGATTGAAAAGAGCTTGTTGGAGCTGCATCAAATTTTCTTAGACATGGCTGTAATGGTGGAGGCACAGGGCGAGCAAATGGATGATATTGAGCACCATGTGTTGAATGCTTCCCACTATGTCAAGGATGGTACGAAAGAGCTCGAGACCGCGAAGGGTTACCAGAGAAGCAACAGGAAGTGGATGTGCATTGGGTTGATACTTCTGTTGTCGATCATTCTTCTTGTTGTTGTCCCTGTTATCACTAGCTTTAGCAGTTCTTGAATTAACAAGTTCTGTGGAGGATTTAATGCCCTGTTATCCTCCTAGTTTCCTTGGAATGTACGGTTATGGTGTTTGCACCAGTCTCCTCGTTCTCATGTAAATTGACTGGGTTCTTTTTATTCTTTTTTTTTTTTTTTGTACGTTTTGATTTGAATATAACGGGGATTAATGGAAATTGCTACTGTGTTCCTTCAATTCTGTTTGTGTGCTTTTCACTTGGCATCACACTAAGATTGTTGACCATTTCCATAGACTTCTGGAAAATTTTATAAGGCTAAGCTCATTTTTGCGAGAATCCCGCTTCTTTGAATTTTTGATGCTGATTTGTGTTGCATAGTTTTTGCACTTCAGAGTTATGAAGGGATCAGAAACTACCAGTAAAAAACACAAAAATACAGAAAATAGGGGAAGACAAGAAGCATGTCTGAAACGATTATTAACTTGGGAGATTTGAATGCAATAACAATTTTACAATTTCAAAAAATAGTAATCTTATGGTGTCTTTGATAAATTTCATTGTTCTATCTAAGCTTCCTAATTGGGAGTGCTTTTCCAAAGAGACCTTCTATCTCACTTGCTTCCATTTTCAGCTCGCTTAAAAGATCCATTTCTTCTTTACTTAGCTCCCGTAAGAAATTTTCCTCGTCTTTTTGAAGCTCTTTGAATCCTTCTACCAATTTCTGAAACAAAGTCATTTCTGTTTTTTCAACCTTCTCCACCTCACTTTCCACCTCGCTTTCTAGCTGTTCTACCTCTCTTAAGATGACCTTCTCCCCTTCTTCCACCTTTTTCTCCAGTCTATCTACAACGGGCGGCTCAGGTCCACAAGTATTATCCGTTCTGATGAACTTGCTGAAATCCCGTCCTACACTTTTAGCTGCTCTTTCAAGTTCAGGTACAATGGTTTCAGGTAGAACTTGACTTCTGGTGTACACAACAGCACCACCATATCCATCCCATGCATCATTGCTGCCACGGTAGTACACAAAGACATAGTCATCTGGTTTGTTCTCTATCTTGGATGATAATATATACCTGAATGTGTCGGGGATCAAGATGGATAGATTAATCTTTGAGTCGAATTTGATAATAACAAGTGCAAATTTACCTTACCGAAGATCAATCGGTCACATGCCAAGACATAAAGAGAGAAAATCAATGATTATTATACCCAACACAAATGAGAAAACATTTTTTGATTTAATATCACTCGATAATGTAGAGCATTTTGAGAAGGAACATGAAAGTTTTTATGCAGAATTCATTGGATAGATACTATCACAGAATCAGCATGTGAAGTACTTATTTGGTAAACATGGTTATGTATAGAGAATATTGAAAGTTTATCAGCAAGTAAAATGGAGTTCAATGTTGGTAACAGCAGCAGACCAATATTATTACTTGCAAAGAATTAAAAGCAGGACTTTAGAATGTTGAAAAAGTATTACCAGTCATCTTGATAGTGAAGATACTCATTATCATGATTGTAAAGTATCCCAGGATAAACAGGATCTTGAACAAATCTCTGCATAGTTGATCGGGTGAAAAAGCCACCGTCTGGAGTTCCTATTCTCCATGTTAAATTTCCCATGAGTTTGTTGGATTCTGTATGAAATTCATGCACCTGGCAGTCAAAGGTGTCAAAGGAGGGATTTAAGCCACTAGAAATGAACCACTTCCCAGTGAAATCTCCAATGCTAAAATTTTTAACTAGAACTGCAGGATCTGGGACAGGAAATTCCCCCAAATCAGATTTGCGAGGTACACACTTTTTCCTTGAGACCGCACACTCATTGAACTCATCAACAACACTATTTTCAAACAGGTCTCCGCATTTAATCTGCATAAGTAGAAAGGAGTAGAATTTTATAATTCCAGAACTTAACATCCCTTGGATAAAACAGAATACTCCCGTGAATGTCTTTGGATAAAACTAGAGAACCAACCTGGCATTCAATTTCATCAGGCCGATTGTTGCAGGTTTGAAGACAAGCAACATTGGCAGCACAGCCCGGGTTTCCAATGCACTTAGCAAGTTCCAGCCTGACAATGGTAAAAATATTCAACTGGCTCAGATGACAGACTGATGTTTCATTTTGAATGTTGGATGTCCAAATAAGGAAATGAGAAATGAAACTGGCATTAAGGTGCATGTATGAGCAAGTCAGTATGAAATTGGCTGTGTAATAAATGGAAATCTGCTGGGAAGTTGAAAAGAATAAACCAAGAAATAATGCAATAATAAAAAGAATGATTTAGTTTGTTATCTGATCAGCAAAGAGCTAACTCAATCAAATAGGATTGTCATCAAAAAACTCTCTACAACTAGAAAGTATATTGACATGAATTTTCTCGAACTCATAAAACAGATACAGCAACAAGGAACCTACATAACTGCAAAATTTATATGAACCACTCTCATTCCTTGCAGCATAAAAAGTTTCCTCAAATCTTAACAACTCACAGTCAAAAGATAAAACCCAATTCAAACTTAGAAAATACTGTCATAAAGCTGGGAATACTTCCTCTCAACTTTATATCAATTGAAACCAAACTTAATTCCCAATATCATTGTTAGAAGAGAAATAGAAACAACTATGGCGACAATGAAAGGATTCCAATAAGGATGGAGCAAATTACAATTAAGAAAAATCTGTTAAGGGGTAATTTTTATCATTCGAACAACTTTAATGTCAAACATAAAAAAACATTATAGGTTGGATACTTGAGGAAGTTAGAAGCTTAGCGTTGCTGCAGATTTTGTTAAGTGTGGCTCTCCTTCTTAGGCCATTTTTTTTGACATTAGAAAAGTGATGAGTACATAAAAATGTACGTGTACTAAGGTTTAAATTCATCATTTTACACTTCAAAATATGATTAACTCTCTCCATTTATGCATATTTCTAGTTTTTGATATAAAATTGACTTTATTTGTAATTTTAGTTAATTTTGGTTTTTGTGCAGTGAACGTAAAAAGGGCATAACTTTTCATCTAAGAGAGCTATTGAGGTGAATCTTGATTCATTGGAAAGCTAACTCATTGGGCTAAAACTGTCATGTTTTGTCTAACCATTATTTTGGGATCTAAGTTATACTTTTGATGTCATCAATCAAGCTTCGTTGCTGTTCCAGTCCAGCCCGATCTTACTTCAGTAATTGGCTTATAACTTTTGAAAGAAATTTTGGATTGACCTGAGACAAGTGAAATTCTAAAGAGGAGTCAAATATCTACAACTTTCATGTTTACCACGAGAGCTGAATCATTCATATATGAGGTCATCTATGACGTTTTTGTGGCAACCAGAATATTTCAACTCCATTTGTCAAAGTTTTCAATTTAATTGTCAAATATTACAACTACCTACTTTGACATTTAGCTCTCATGTTTGCCTAT